>JAFIDM010104410.1:0-12530 GCA_023159025.1 Thereuonema tuberculata | reverse complement strand
ATTCATGGATGATAATGCACCCCATCATCGTATGAAAGCTGCCACACTAGTGAAGGCTGAGGTAATTCATTAGTTCGACTGGCCAGCACGCTCCCCAGACCTGAACTTTATGAAAACGTCTTAAATCAATGGCGAGAGGAAAGTAGGTATGTAGGGAGTTTCAGATTACCATAAACAGGGCTATTCAGATCAATATTTGCATATCATTACCATATAGGGCGATTCAGACCAAAATTTGCTTTTAAATGAGGAGTTGTAGGGAGTTTGAGACATAAATTAACATAATGAACTGAAAGAGGTATGGTGAATGAGCGTGTTTGGAGCACAATTTACATATATAGCGATACAGACCAAAATTTGCGTATCATTCGTATGCAGGGCGATACAGACCAAAATTTCCATAAAAACGGTAGGGCGTTTGAGACCAAAATTAACATAATGAAAAGAAAGAGGTAAAGCATGCATTGCCTGTACGATACCTCCAGAGACCAAGCAGGAATTCATTCGAGCTTGAAGGAGGAGTGGACCAACTTGTTTAACGAACTCCAGGATAACTTGGTGCTAAGCATGGCACGATGTTGTGGGACGATGTCATTCCATTCTGACTGTGTATCCGCCTAGTTATCTGTCTGCACTGTAGATTAATTCTCCACCTATGTCCTTCCGAAATTTGTGACTTTTGCAAACTTATTCAACTTACTTTTTACTTCAGTTCTAAACATTTTTTTTTATCTAATATCATATGTTCTAATTCTGACGATACATCTATGTTCATTTTTGGCTGCTGTCATGAAAGTACAAGTGTAAACCTCGTTGATACAGGTTTTGGACGCCTACATACATAAAAAAGGAATTCCATGTTTGAATGAATCTATTTTATTCTAAAGCAATCATATAAGCAAAAACTAATGATTTATTGGCTACAAAATTATTCTTAAATTCTGTATTGATAATAATTTCGAAAACCAAGTGTCTTAAGTGAGGATACTGTTTCGAAGACAACATTTTTTTTTCGTAGACATGAATAATGAAACAGAATGTAGAGAAATGTAGAGAAAGATGTAAACAAACAGTAGGCGAAGCATAAAAAATAAAGTCAAAGTTTTCAAAATTTCTATATATTTTCACTGTATATTTCACAGTGTTATTTTCTAATTGTTAATTTATTCCTATAAAAATTTTTAACGTGTGCACAATTGTGATTAACAGGAGACGCCAATACACAAGTATAGATAAAAAGTTTTAACATATTAAAAAAGACAACACAACTGGTTTCGTTCGGTGACACGAATCTTTAAATAATTTATTCCTGTAATATAATGTATATGCATATAAGAGCTCATAAAAATTATTAAAATGACAATTTAAACAAAACAAAATGGTTCATTGATTTACATTGATGGACTTTGTTTTTTAACAACTATTGGTTCATTTTTTATTAAAATCATTCTGATAGTAACTGAAAATACTTATAAGTGCATTTAAATTTTAAGCTATTTGGGATGTATAAACTATCGTTATCGGAATCAGACGGAAGGCAGACATGTCATAAAATTGCATTTTAGAAATTTTTTTTTCTTCAAACTTCAAACAGACCGTTAAGTTTAGGCGCTGCGCTGGTCTGCGGACTGGCTTCGATTCCCGACTGTAGTCTAAGATTTTTCACGATTTTTTTCTCCTCGAGACGGAATCAAGCATTAATCCAGCCCACTGTCAGGGGTGCTAACTAAACTAAATGTCTGAAAACGAAGACAACATTGTAGAAGTTACAGAGTTATAATTCGGTTTGCCATCTCGCGTTAGGAAAGAGTCAACAACTAAACAATCATACGAATAAATTTTATCACATTTGCTATGACTTTAAGTTATGGATTGGATATTAAAATGATATTTATTACAATGTCGTACATCATTCTATTAATGGCAAAAATTGAGCTGATCTTTATAAAATTTATAAATTTGTAGATTTGTAAGCAGAGTCGGAGAAATTACAAATCACAGTGTAGCGTTGGAACACGTCAGGCATGACGTCACGCCCACGTTTAAAGATGGCGTCTCTAATATTCGTCCCACCTCACCGCGACGGATCGTGATTACACAATCATTATCAGCGTATTGAGATTTTCTTTCCCACATAAATGATGTTTACACTGAAATGCATGAAGTTCATGCGTCAAAATTTATCAGAGAGTTTGTAAAACCTATGTTTTTACATAATTTCGGCTGTGCAACCGTTCGCTCACTACTCAACGAAGTAGGGGACTATGACGAAGCACGTGCCGTCATTGTTGCCCAGACAGGATTATTGGTATTGGCTGTTGGACATTCGTTATCGTTATTTTTATTGTTGAAACTGATAAATCAATTTTTTATTTTCTTTAATTTTAACAAAATTTGGCTTAATCATTCAAATTATATGTGGGCTGTTACGGAAGTCATGGCTTTTAAAAAAGTGAGCTTAGAACATCATTTTCAAGCTTGTGTTTTTAAAAAATTTCAGGGCATTTAAAAAATGTGGCATTTGTTTTACTTCCGTTAATATTGCCTCAATTTCGACAAGCCTATTCTTTTAGGTGCAGCAGGTTGCCGTTATGTTTCATAATGAAAAACCGCAGCGTTGGCTACTACGAAAGTGGTAAATCAATTTTTTTATTTTTTTTTATTTTAACAACATTATAATATTATTTTAACAAATAAGCCGACTTTCAAATTACATGTGTGCTATTATGGAAGTCATGGCTTCTAAAAAAATTACTTAGAACATCATTTTCAATCTTGTGTTTTTCAAAACTGTGGAATTTGTTTTACTTACGTGAATATTTCACGGGTCGCAACGAGTTAATATTATTTATATAATCGTCTTATTTATAGTGAGGTTTAATGTGAAGAATAAATTCAATTTGTGATTAAATATGGCTGCCTTCTGTCGTGATCAATCATCTATGCAAAGATTTTGCTTTACTTAGCCTTTCAAAACAATTGCATTAAATGTATATTAGAAACTTCAAAGACATAATCCTTCTCACTCAGTATGTATCATTCTCGAAATGACAAATGACTTCACAAGAATGAGTTCATCAATAGTTTCGACCGAAGCCTAAAGCAACGGGTTTTGTTCTTGCTGCGGATATTTGTCACAGAACGCATACTGGTTTAGCAGAGTATGCTAAATCTTTCACCTGCGGAAGTACCGTTGACATCTGGTAAGCACTGAATCACACATTACTTCAATCTATATAGTAATGCAGAGGCAATGAAAAAATTTAAAAAAATTTATTATCGTAATTATTAAATTCTAATGGTACAATACTTTTCAAAAGTTTTACTTAACATTCAACAATGCTAGGTAACAATGCTTGTTACATTCACTAACCATAACTTTATGATTAATATCACAAAATATCTTTTTACATTTTTATAAAACAATGAGGACGAAACGGTCCGTCCCAGTCTCTTCCCGATGACAACTCAAAGTGCGAATTCTAACTTTAGCTTTGTGCCTTGCGATTGATATTTTTCTTGATTTATTCGGGCACGTTAAACTTCTTTTATTCATAAACACTTGGCTATTTTACTTAGTTGATGCAGCCGTTAAATTCCTTTTGTGCTTGCTTTAATGCAGGACAAGGAAGTTTTGTATTTCCCCCCCTTTTTTAATTTATGGTTAAATAACTCATATATACTTCATTAAATGTGATCAATGACTCTTAACTTTTCTATCCTAGTAATTACTAATTAACTTTATCACAACTATGTACACACATGAATTATGATTATTCAACACAATGAACTCTTTACAATTTTAGTTATTTTTTCTATTTAATTTTTACTTATGGTTTTTCACCGAAGTGAACACAACTTATTATTCTCTCAATTGATAAGCCTTTATCACTTGTATGAGACCTTCAATTATATTCCTATAATTAATCAGTTTACTTTTAATCAATTGTATTAATATTTACAATACTGATAATAATAATGGACTTTTTCACCTATGTAAATAACTTTCAAATCTGGTATTGTTTAACTTTAACAATACTAAACTATCACTCATCAATTTGAAATATTTTACTTAAACACAAACTATCAACTGCATTGACCATAGTTGATTCACTAATATTTATGTTTCTCTCTCTTGAAACCTCTGAGTACTTATGCCCTTTAACAATAAAGAATATCAGTACCTACAATTTGTTGTCTTCAATGTCTTTCACCCGCGGAAGTACCGTTGACATCTGGTAAGCACTGAATCACACATTACTTCAATTTTTGAAGTTGGCACTAAATAGTTCTTAATTTCACTTTTAATATTTGCACTAGGATATCTTATTCACACACACTATATCTTGCACTAATTACTCTTCTATAGAGTTGTCTTCACTGACCATCTGTCTTCGTTCTTCCTTGAAGCTGGTTTTCACTTTAGTAGGCACAAATAACTAAAGTTCACACTTCGTATCTCCGTGTTGGAATTCCCGGTTAGGTTCGAGTTTTCAATTACTCCTTATAATTATTCGGAATTACAAATCTTCCTGTATTACTTTGCAACGGTGAAGTTAGGCTTTGAAATTCTAGGAATGGTTTCTTCCTTTTATTTTTATCTAAGACATGAGTCTCTCGCCTGAATTTAAATATTCCAATATTAAGAATGGAATTCGTTATTCATTCTCATCTTAGATTTAAACTGTTCCAAACTTCTCTTGCTTCTATTCTTCTCCTAAAACGGCTGCTCTCCTTAATGTTAGGAAAATGGTTTTAATATAGTCCGGGTAATTTCTCCGTATTTATATTGCTGCTTGCAATAATATAATATCATTAATTAATAGTCCTCCACCTACCAATCCAATGGAAAGTTCCGGCATCTCAAAATAAAGTTGAAATCTGTCTCACGATAAACTTCTATCGCTACAATCTTAATCTTCAACTTTAATTCAATCTTCATTAATATAATTATTGACTCTAATCCACAACTTCTAGGTTTTTACCTTTTACTTTAGAAACGATAGTCTCTGATAAGCTTTGTCACGGTGCAGAATGCCCCGGACATGATTTTGAGTATTTATATTTAATTTGTTGAATTTCTTAGAAAAGGAGTGTGTTATTTAAAAAAATGTAGAGTTTGTTAATATTTTCAATGCAAACTAATTTAATTTTTATACCACGTTATAATAGCGTATTTTCACTTGTATTTCAACCTATAGTTTAATTGAGCAATTTTAATATGTAAGCTTTATTTGTAATTTGAATAATACTTCAGTTAATTAGTTTAATGTGAGAGCAGCTGCGACGGTGAGTGGTTTTACTAAACGCACTCCCGGAAGAGATATATCATTGATGGAACAGCATATTTGTTAAGGTCACATGAGTGTATTTTATAACAGTTTATTGGTGGTTGATGATCACGTGTTCATTTCGGCGGGAAAAGGAGCTTTAGTGAACCCGCCGGAGGAACGAAGAGAGTCGAATTGCAGAAGCCGAGGCGGCCGGACGTTTCCTAACCCTGCGTCCCGCAAGGGCGCGGGGAAGGGACGGCTGACCCGGCCGACGTGTATTAAGAGCGGAGGTGAAGGCGATTTGAGGCCGATGGAGAACCGAAGGTTACCGAACGAGTGTGGACGGACGAAACCGAAAGTTACCGGCCGGAGATGAATGGCTTCAACGTGGCGAACGCCGAGACAACAGCGGAGATCGCCGGCGGTGAGACGCTAAACTTCCGACGATTACTCTGGTTTCTAAGACGATAGAAACGCCGCAACAAAGGACAGTAACTGGTCAACGTAAAGACAAGCACCACATTCCCAAAAGATGTCAGTAGAAGTGTAGCGTGGAGACTTACCGGTGTACGGCTGGCAAAACCTGCTGGATAGGGGTATCGCCATTCCGTCGGGCGGAAACTCCGCAAGAGGTCTGCGGGCCTAGGCCACCGCTGGTCATCGAGAATTGTGCGTGCGTAAGGTTACGAGCTCCACAGAAATAATGTTCTACTAGTAAATAACCTCCCTCGAATATATGTGTAAAGGAAAAAGGAAAGTGAATAATGTCTATCGCGGTTTAGGTTGGATTAGCGCATATTCATCAAGCCAGACTTTTGCGGACTATCGTTTGTTGCTCTCCGGGCGGGAACCAAGTTGAAGGCGGCGTGTTGAAAAGCCGAGCCGAGTGAATGCCGACCGTGTGATCAAATGACAGTGTGAGTGTGTTCTCCAGGTTGCCGACCATCGTGTGAAAGTAAGAACTCTTAAAAAGACATTTTAGTTTAAATTGTTTTGTTCTGTGTTAATGTTTAGGACTGAACATTCGTTCTGTATTAACAATGTAAAGAAAGGAAAGGATTATATAATTTGGTAAGAAGAGCTTTATTGTAAAACTGAAATATTTCTTATAATGATTATTGTGTAAATCATTATTTTTAAGTGGTTTTATTCTCTATCTGATTTATTTTCATTGTTTGGTTGTGGTGCACCACGGGGCGAAGGGAAGGGGTTAAATTTTTAATAAGCGGAAAAAGAAGGTTTGCTTTATTTGTTTGTTCGATCGTTAAATAAAGATGTATTCTAATTAATCATAAAACTTTGTTTCATCTTTTTTCTCAGCTTAAATACATTTTATTAAAGAATTTCAATGTATAGTTACTAAAGTTATTTTAATCGATAGTTTAATGGTATTGGTGGGATTTGGACTGGCGTTTCGGCTCTCCTTTTATATGGGCCCAGCAGGGAGAATGTCGACACGCCCACGACAATGACGGCAGCCCGTCGTCCCCATCGAGACCCAGAGATTGAGATTTAATTAATTATTTTTATTAGCTTTTTATTATTTTATTACGACCATGAGAGTAATAATAAAAGTCGAATGTGTCAGCTTACGAGCTTGCCATCGATGTCTCCTCTCTTCAGAGTGGACGCTCCTTACTGGTAACATATTAATAATTAAATACAGTTCTATTTGTCTTCTTTGAATCGCTTCAATTCGAAATAAATATTATTTTCTTACTGTTCTATTCGGATTGAATATTTCCAAATATAATTTCCAGAGTTACACTTACTCCGCTCCTTCAGCTGTGGTGGCTAGTTCCATTATATATCGGGTCCTGTTAGCTTTACCGCCAACCTTCTCAACACACCCGTTCAGTTAAAACTTCAAGATTCAAGTCAACTACTGTTCTCTCTCGCTATCACATGATCACACCTTTAACGTAATAGCTTAATTTACGTATTCAAATTAAGCTCCTTAATTCGAATAAAAAAAAATAATAAATTTCTTTTCAAGCACAAAATAAATTACTTTTAAATAAATTTACACTTTAACTAATTTAAATTTTTATTATTGGGGAAATAAAATTTAAATATCTTCAACAGTTCTCCAATTCATGGCTGGCCAAAGGCAGACTGACAGCGTTCAGGATAAAGAAGTTTGATGGTTTTGATCTCCCCTGCATCCGGCGAAAGGTACATGAGTTTTATTATGAAAATGAAATTCAATTCCAGTAGTACTGATTCAACAGAAGGTCTCAGCGGAATTGAAAAGATGGAGTAAAATTTTGTTTGAAAAAAAAAAAAAAGTATAATTATTAAAAAAGATTTTTTTTTTTAATATACCACGTTTTTGTGATGCAATTTGTTAAGATGGACTAAAAAGTATAAAATAATTACTATAAAAAAGTATAAAAAGTATAACGAAAAAACGTGGGGCGCATGCAATAGATAATTGAGATGGTTTGGATGGAGTGTATATTATCTTGAGTCCCAAGTTTTTTGTTATATTTTTTATACTAATTACTTTATATTTTTTAAGTCCGTCTTAAAAAACGTGATATATTTAAAAAAATATTTTTTTAAATAATTAGTTTCTGCTTTTTAGCCTTGTGTGTAAGAAATTTTTCGATCGATTTTAAACATCTAACACGAATTTAAAATATAAACATGATAAAAAACGTGTCAATCTATATTACTAAAATCTTTTATTTCTCTGTCTGTCTGTCTGTCTGTGTGTCTGTCCGGCGCAATTTTCTGAGCGAATGGAAAATAGAAATAATTTTTACAATGAAACATCCGCGACAGGAATCGAACCTGCAACCTTCTGATCCGAAGTCAGATGCCTTATCCATTAGGCCATAGGGACTACAACTCTCTTCATATGTTTTTTTGACTTATATCTCCTTTCCTTTCCCCCATCAATAAGGAATATATTCAATCTTTTTTTTGAATCTCAAGATTGTTTATTTATTTCAGTCAGTTTATTTGTAATTCGAAACTGACAATTAGAACGATAATTGCTGAAACGTTGCAATATTTTAAATATTCTTACGTAACCAAATCCTATGTGATATTGAAAAATATGTGGGTGTACACGCCAGATGTTGGAGTAAAGAAAACAGAGTCAAGAAAGAGAGAAGCACTCTTTTTTTGAGGTGGAATACCGAAAAAATTACTATTTGCAACTCAAAAACCATCAATAAATGTAACTCAATCGTCACTGAAAAGTGACAATTATAATTAAAATGAAAGTCAAAAAAGAATGAAGCGATACTTCTATTAGATAGAATACTGAAAAATCACTATCTGTAACTCAGAAACCATCAATATTTGGAACACAAAAGCCACTGAAAAGTGCCACTTAGATTAAAAAAAGAGACTCAAAAAAGAAAGAAGCAGTATTTCTATTAGATAGAATACTGAACACTATTGTAACGCAGAAACCACTGAAAAGTATCAGTTGGAATAAAAAAAAAAAAAAAGAGTCAAGAAATAAGAAGCAGTATTTCATTAGGTAGAATACTGAAAAATCACTATTTGTAACTCAAAAACCAGCACTATTTCTAACTCGAAAACGACTGAAAAGTATCAATAGGAATAAAAAAAACGATAGTCAAGAAAGAAAGATGCACTATTTCTATTAGGTAGAATACTGCTCAGAAGTTAGACGTCTTAGCCATTAGACCACTAGGCCTACATTCTAATCTCTGTAAAAAATAAAAATATATCATAGATATATGATTTACAAGGTGGTTCTAAAAGCAGTCGTAGATTGAGAGAATATAGACATCAAAAATTAAATTAAAAAGAAGCTTTTAAAAAATTTTAGTTTTAGTTCCCTTGATGTAATTTGTGTGTGTGTGTATGTTATTTTTAATAAATAAAAAATTGTTTTCCGTTACATAAGGGAGGCTTCCGGAGCGAAGCGACGGATCGCCGACTAGTGTTGAAAGAAAAAAAATGTTAAAAGAAAAAAAAGCCGCTGCCTTGCAATACCAAAATGCTGCCTTGCAATGCACGGCCATTTGCGGAAACATTGACAGCAGACGACATGTTCGGGACCGACTTGTTATCCGAAAAATTAAGTTTCCTAACGAACAGACATCCAAGAAAGCGAGTTAATATTGCATCGTCATCCATTTTTGAGCTGTGTTTAAAGTTTCAAGCTGCTAGCTCAATGGGAAGTTGGTTTAAAATCAATTGCAAAATTAGTACCGAACAAACAGACATAGAAGAAAGCGAGCTAATAAAAACGTGTTATTAAAACAAACAGTCATTATAAGGCTAACAATAATGAGAAAGAGTAATCAATTTGTTCCTCATATTGGATTTATATTAACAAAATTAATAAAAAAAAAAATTTCCTTTTTATTTCCAATCTTTCCTAAAATAATTAATGAAAAATATAATAATAGTAATAGTACTACTACTACTACTACTACTACTAATAATAATAATAACTCGCAGCGATACAGACAGCACTAAAACATGCACACAACAGGGAGGCTCCTGGTGCAGACGACGTCCAGAACTTCTGGATCAAAAGGTTCACGTCCCTGCATGGGAAGTACACTCACTCTTACACTCACTGACATAATCCAACACCCAGAACAAATGCCTCATGTCCTCACACAGAGTGTCACATACCTACAGAGCAAGAACACTGAAACAGCATACAGTGCAAACTATCGTCCAATCACTTGCCTCCCCACACTTTAGAAACTCCTCACCTCCTGTCATGCAGACAAAATCTACACACACATCGAGACACATAACATTCTTTCCGAACAACAGAAGGGCTGCCGCAGGAATTCCCAGTGTTGTAAGGAGCAATTCCTTATTGACTCGATAATCCTGCGACAGGTGCACACAAAGAAAAGAAAGTTACACATCGCGTACATCGACTAAAAGAAGACATTTGACTCAGTCCCTCATTCCTGGCTCCTACATATTCCTCATCTCTACAAGATACATCCCAAGATCACGGCATTCCTGGATGTCGCCATAACGAGTTGGAATAACAACATTGCACCTATGCACCTCTAACACTTCCGTCACTACAGTCCCCATTCCCATAAGTAGAGGTATTTTCCAAGGAGACTCCGTGAGTCATACAAAATAACACACTCTGCGCCACAAACAACGCACAACTTACTAATTTTCTACAAGTACCACACTGTTCACCAAAAACATTGGGATGGAATTTGGAATCGACAAATGCCGCAAACTACATGTAACATGCGGGAAGACTACAAATGGTTTTGGAGGGTTTTGAACTGGACCATGGGTTGGTCATCCAATCCATGGAAGAGGGAGAGACTTACATTTCTTGGGCTTCCCGCAAGCGCGCGTCATTGACAACGGAAACTTCAAAAGCGCAATCAAGATGGTTTTTGAGTTACAAATAGTGATGGTTTTTGAGTTACAAATAGTGATTTTTCAGTATTCTACCTAATAGACATAGTGCTTCTTTTATTCTTGACTCTTTTTTTTTATTCCAATTGATACTTTTCAGTGGTATTTGAGTTACAAATAGTGATTTTTCAGTATTCTACCTAATAGAAATAGTGCTTCTTTCTTTTTTGAATCTCGTTTTTTTTTTTTAATTGATACTTTTCAGTGGTTTTTGATATTACAAATAGTGATGGTTTTTGAGTTAGAAATAGTGATTTTTCAGTAATCTACCAAACAGAAATAGTGCTTCTTTCATTCTAGACTCTTTTTTTTTGTTATTGCAATTGATACTGTTTAGTGGTTTTTGAATTCCAAATAGGGAATTTTCAGCATTCTAACTAATAGAAATAGTGCTTCTTTCTTTTTTTTTCTCTTTTTTTATTCCAACATCTCCCGTATACACGCGCTTATTTTTAAATACAGAATTTGGTTAAGTAAGGATATCATATTAAAATTATTCCAATTATAGTTCTAATTGTCATTTTCGAATTTCAAGTAAACAGACGGATCGGAAATAAATAAACAATCTTGAGATTAAAAAAAAAACAACAACAACGACTTAAGACATTAATTATTTGGGGGGGGGGAAGGGGAAGGACAGATAAGTTACAAAACAATATAAAGGGAGTTGTAGTCCCGGTGGCCTAATATATAAGACGTCTGACTTCGTATCAGAAGGTTGCAGGTTCGTTTCCTGTCGCTGACGTTTCATTATAAAAATTATTTCTATTTTCCATTCTCACAGGAAATTGCGCCGGACAGACAGAGAAATAAATGATTTTAGTAATATAGATTAGCATCATCTGAGTCTTTGCTAAGGAGCGTGGCTACAATTTATAAGGAAAAAAATAAGGACCACACAAACTCCAAACAATAAAGGATAATAAAAGGAAATAAAAATATGTAAAGGATTTGAACACAGCTGTTGCGAGAGTCTCCGCTGTTTCGCTCCCCAGCTGAAAACACATTATCAACAAACAGGCATTCTTAATTTTCAGTGTTTCTTATTTATCAATGAAATTTTGTAAGCTAGAATAAATTGAAAACTGATGAGCTTAACAGAAGAATTAATAAAATAACTCTGACAATATATATCTAGAAGGATTAAAGATGATATCGTATTGCTCAATCAATTGAGTTTGGGATTAACTGAGATTACGATTCTCTCTAAAATTTGTCTGTCGAATGCTTAGGAAATAGTTAAAAAGAGACAATTCCTCGCTTAGTCTTTCTATAAGTAGTAGCGTTTCAATGTCTGATCGCTTTTAAATAAGAAGGCTTTACTTAGAGAGCAGCTTTCTATTTCGGAGTATGAAGCACTTAAACCATCTTAGGCGCTTTGTCCACGGCGACACATGATGTAGCTGCGACGAATAGGGAGAATTGCTTGATACCCTCTCATCGTCTTTCAAGCACCTTCTTCGACTGCATCGGAGACATGTTCGGAGCTCTTCCACAAAAGTGATATATACTTTTCAGTGGTGCATGATCCTTTCACCGCGTTGCGAGGACATCTAGCGGGCTTCGTTGTTCTCATTTCTTCATTTCCTCGTTCTCGGGCGAAACGGCCGATAATAGCTCAGAGAGGAAATCTTTTGTTTTCTTTTGTGCCTTGCTAGCTTATTGTTTATTTTATTAAAAATATGACATCAGTAATCTATGTAATTAAGTTAAAAATTGAATAAGTAATAAGGACAATTCTTAATAATTTTTCTTAACATTTTGTCATACAATTTAAGACTTTTCAATTACTTAAAAATTTTGTTAAATTTTGTTACGATGATATAATTGGATTTGTATTACTACTGTACAGGCCACATC
>JAFIDM010104408.1:0-10136 GCA_023159025.1 Thereuonema tuberculata | reverse complement strand
AATTAACGTAGAAATTAATAATTGTGATGAAATGTCTGAATTTCAATGATCAGTTCTTAATTTAAAAAGTCAATCTCTAATTATTATTTCAAACATTTAAAGGCAATAGAGCTCTAAACCAGAGATGTCTGTAAACTTACAGTGTCCGGCCTCTTTATTAGATACACCCCTACTGTTCCACAAATGCTACGGGCATTGGGGGCAGTGTCATGGCATGGGGATATTTTCCTGGCACACACATCGATTGAATCTGATTTGAAGCTGATCAAAAACAATTTCCTGCTTATTTTCCAATCAATATCTGCTTATTGTGTCTGTCTCATCCTTATCTAAGGTTGCAGGCTACCTATAAGCCTCTTGCAGTGACTTACAGATTTCCCATAGGCCAAGATGTTAATTTTGACCCCTGTTCCTATACCCCTGGCTCTCTACCTCTAAAATTTTGCTGGTTGACTTAGATATGGCAGATCTTTCGAATGCACTTGGTCTGAACCGGCAACTCCGGTGACGTTATCGTGACATTACTTGTCAGTGATTAAGTTTAGCGGATACTGATGCCGTCTGGATCAGGTACCCATTTCAATGGCTATTCACAACATGGTTTGACATGGTTTTTCACCTTTCATTGTTAATTCAATTCAAGAGTATACAATCTAACTTTCTTATTTTTATTATTATTTCTATACTCCTTGATAGTGTCAATAATACCTTGAGTGTTCTTTATTATAAATTCAGGATTGTCAAGTTTCGTGCTAATTAATATTGAATTAAGGTATTTTCCTAGGTTTTGTAGCGGAGACCCGTTGGAATTAATAACCGGCTTGACTGGAAAATCTTTTTTGTGAACTTTAATTCTAGGCTCAAATGTCGGAACTACTGTCATGTTTCTGATTATGACTTTATATTGATACCAATTTATAGCTTTTTTCTTTCTTATATCCTGAACTTCTTTCTTAACTTTCTTATAAGACTGGAAAGTGATATCTTCCTCTACTTCTGAGAAACTTTCTGTATTTAGCATGTCCATAGCTTTTTGATAAAATTCTTTTTATCCATGATAACTAAAACATTCCCTTTGTCTGACTTAGCAATACTTTCATCATTCATCAAATTTCTAATTCTAGTTACATCTCTTTAGAAATATTAGGTTTTGTATTTACCTTATCCTCTAAATCATTATAAATCTGGAAAATTGTTTCTTTCTTGTGCTTTATGAGAAACATTTTTTTCTCAACTTCAGTTAAAACTTTATTTGTATTAAAATTACCTTTCATATTAAAATCCATACCTTTGTTTAAAGCTATAATATCTTTTTCTGCAGATGTCGTTTGCTAATATTTACAACATAATTAGATTTACTACAATATTTCTCATATCTAAAATTATCTTCTTCTATTAATCTTTTCTTGAATTTATCTTTCTTTTCTTCTACCAAAAATTGTTCGTTCTTCTTGTATATTAACGAGTCACTCTTCATTATTCCTTCATAATCGTCGCATGAGACAGAAGATTTTATTTCTCTATTATATTTTAATTCTTCATACTGTAACTTTAAGATTCTTTTCTTCACTAATTTTAATTGATTCAACAAAATGTCCAATTTAAAGTCGGAAATCAGTTGTCTTGTACTATAATCTTCTTGTATTAAAAGTATTTTCATCCTGTTTATTGGTGTAGGGTATAACACCGTAGCATTCTTACTCGATTCCAGGAAATCGTTATGCGCTTCCCAACTTGCCAGTCTTTTAACGCATTTTCGATGTTGTTTAACTATTCTCCATGTTCTTTCACCAAATAATGTTCTTGCTGAACGTAAAAAACTCATTATAATAATATAGTAATACTCTACCTTTCTCCAAAGTCCTGTTAGGCTTATTAAATAACCATCTCTCTTATCATCTCTATAATGGTTTTTTACTCATCTGTGACATGATAAATTAAATTTATACCATTTTCTTGATTTGTTTATTTGTTTTCAATTGTTTATGGTTATATTTGATTTATAAGGATAATATATTATTCAAGAATTATAAGAAAAAAGATGAAAATTCATTAAAAAACATGGGAGTAGTATACGCCTTGGTGTGTAGATTGTGTGGGGATTTACATAGAAAGTACGGGAAGGACAGTTAAAGAACGAGTAGCTGAGCACGTCCGTGCCTACAGGAGCGGAACAAGAAAAATTCAGATTGGGCAGATCATTGTCTGGATAATAATCATAATCCAGACCCTGTGGTTTATTTAATTTATTACGTCACAGATGAGTATAAAAGATTCGCTTTAGAATCTTGTTTAATAAATTGTAGCGTATGTTTTAATAAGAATAGGTCACTTAGAGTTAACAAGGTATCTTAAAATGTATATAGGAAATATTTAATGAAAAACAAGAGATTGAAAAGCATTTTAAAGATTAGTTGAATAATAGTTCACATGTTTATTCACGTTTATTTATATGTTTGATTGTTGTACTTAATTTTTAAATTAATTGTTTATGGTTATATTTGATTTCAATTGTTTATTTTACAACGTAAGATCTCGCTAATGAGATTTTGTTATATTTTGTTTTGTTAGGGTTGAGAAATAAGATTTTTCTCCTTCCATTTATGTTTTTGTATTTTTCGTTATTTAAGTTTTAAGATATGGGATCTTGAGAAAGTCCTCGAAATAAAGGATGAAATATTGAAGTTTTGTTGATGGAGTTTGTGGTTGTATTCGAGTTTTAGATGATAGTGAAGATTAAGAGATGGTTATCAAAAAAGTCAGCGTTGAATATAAAAAACAAAAAATGTTTCATGTGGATGTTATATAAATTGAAATGCAGATCTTATAATAAGATATATAACGGAAACACAAATAGAACCTTTAAAGAATGGGTCCAGGAGCATATAAGTGCTCATAAGAATAACCACCCGAATATTTCCGATTGGGCAGAGCACTGTTTAAAAATTAAGCATCATCTGAATCCAGAAGTTATTTAATTATTGAAGGAAACAAATACAATATCTCAATTTATATTAGAAGATTGTATATTTAAAAATTTTGAATGTAAAAATAAACAAAAACATATGAAAGTAAGTAAGCTTTTATGTATGTATGATTGCAATTATATATGTGAAAATGTCTACTGTGATTCGTCTAATGCGAACTTTAATGTGTTTTATTTACCCTATTAAAATACTTTTTATGAAAATGTGGCAAGGGTGGCAGGATGTTTGGTTATTAGAAAAGGGTGTGCCTTGAAAAAGGTTGGGAGACACTGATGTAGACTTTATATCTAAACAGTTTATTACTGATTATTCCGTAATTCCTTAAGTTTATGATATGACATTTTGCAGAATTACGTAAATGCACGTGTAATAGGTCTACAAGCAAGGATACACTAGTATATTTTCGAAAAGGTACAAACGTTTGTAGTGCTTCCCTCTCTGGTCCACTAATTGAGCATTAACAACGTAAAATTTTAAATGAATTTTCATAAAAAAAGTGTACAATAAAGTTGATTACAGCGAAAATAATTCAAAATCATTCAAGGAATGATAACCAGTACAAGTGTAAACATGAATATTTCAACTCACAATCCAACTAACATAAAAACCTAAGTTCATCTGGTTGTGAGTTACAGTTACGATAACTGTAACTTCTTTTTTTTTTTTTTTTTTTTTGTATGTAAGTCAATGATATTCAGTTTTAGACTCTAATTTTCCATTTTTATTTTCATTCCAAGTTTGATTGTTTTTTTTTCAAAGGAGTTTCTTTGACATAAAAAATTATCTGTAATCATCATTTGAATTACCTATTTAGAAATAATATTGATAGACATTTTACTAACGTAAAATTACATAGCTTGGGAAAGAGTTTTTTTTTTTAAAAAATACTTAAAAATATTGTAATTATAAAATAAACTCTCTGCTTTTATGACTATTATCTATTTCTCTGAAACATATTGCGTAGAAGTTATAGGTTATAAACAGAATACATACTGGCTACTGACATTTTTGTATCCACAGAATCAGCTGTCTTTCGTCAAACATTGTTCCGAAGGCTTTGTTAGGATCGTCTTTAAGCAAGAATTCCAGCATTGTATCTAACTTTAACGTCTTCACAAATACGCATTTGATTAATAATTTCAAATGATATTTGATAATTTCAAATTACACAAGAAAAAATACTTTAATTCAAAAATTCATACCCGATATTTCGTATTAATTTAACATTAGGACTTACTCATGGTTTTAAATACAAATGAAAAGAAGAAAAGTGAATCTAAATTCAACAAAATAAAATATTCAACAACTGAAAAACATCAAAACTGTGTAAACAAACTCAAACCTTTGTTAAAAAACGAATAAAGTTAAATAGTAATAATAACATCAAACCTTTGTTGAAAATAAAATAATGTTAAATAATAATAACATCAAACCTTTGTTAAAAATAAAATAATGTTAAATAATAATAACAATAAAAACGAAATAACTATGTATCATAAATTGAAATCGGAAAGATAATATCATTAGTCGTAAAACTTTTATAAATCTCTAATATCCTTTGCTTCTATTACTACAATTGCTCTACTTTAATTACTTTTACATCAATTTCACAATTTCTTTACTTTAATTTCTTTACTGTAATTTCACAATTTCTTTTATTCTTTTATTTTCCATTAATGGTTTTCTAAAAATCCCTAACGATATCCCACTTATCTTTGATTAAAATTGATATTGACAGTTGATATCACGAGCGACACACAGTTTTTCTAACCGAGTATTGACCTGATTATTAATGCTTTACGGCGCTTCGTCCTTCGCATACAGTTTATTTGCCTTGTAAACACACCACACGAGCAGAGCATAGCTGCACAGGGACAATATTCCCAGCGATTGTACGACGTCGGTTTTATACAATTTATTTGCGAATAAAATGGGAGCTATTCCGGTGTGCTTACTAGTTTGTTACTAACTTGTTACGAACATACAGAATCGCTCTAGTATTAAACGCCTTACCTTTGTAGAAATCAATGAGGAGTCTTTCATGATCAATTGACCAAATGTAGTTGTTTGAATTATCTTTTTTTAGCCGACCCATTTTGATGATTTTACGCCTTCTATCTCAAAAAAAGTGCTCGGTATGCGTTTCCTATCTTCAAAGAGGCGCCTTGCACGTCACCATTGTCACGTGATTTCATCCGTTCATGTGATTCGCTCGCGCACCATCAATACTCCTCGACAACTGAAGTTGATCCTTTTTTTGTCAATTTTCTTGAAATGGTCAATATTGGTCAATATTGATCATTTTTATTGATGGAAACAGTTGATATCAATAAAATTGACCATCAATACTGAAGAAAATTGACACGTGTTCGGCCAGCATTAGGGATTTATCTCTATTAAAATAATAACAATTATTTATCAGGCAGGATTCTAATATAAATCTTTTACTTTCGTATTGAATATCAAATGCTAGGTTCACAATGGTGTCCGGATTGTGTCCATATGTGAGACAGTGGTTTGCCCACTCTGAAATATTTTTGTTGTTTCCCTTATACGTTCCTATGTGTTCTTCTAATCGTTCCTTCATTGCCCTGCCCGTACTCCCGTACTGTGTAATTTGAAGTTACGATAAAGGAGTATTTGAATGATATTTCATAATATTGTCAAAGGAATTGTCTATTCGATCTGTCATTTTGATTATAAACGTATCCTGTAGACTTACTTCACATTCATCAAAGGATGTGTTATTTTGCTGCTCAGCCTGTGAGCACCGGTATTTTTAATCCTCATATATGGATGGTTGTATTTTAATTAGTTTCAATGCTTGCTAGTCATTTGTTATCTCTTTATTTGTGTAGATTGATGTTTTTTACATTAATTTCATTTACTTGAAGCTCTTTATAGGAAGTTTGATAGATTACAGAAAAAAGAGTATTTTAAATCCTTAAGAAATTCTATAGAAAACATAAATGAACTTTTATGATGGGTGAACAATTATCACTGAAGTAAATTCCAATTTTAATTAAATAACTCCTTTGTAGGTTTCATTCATGGATGTCCAAAGTATACAAATATATTTTACAGTAAAGAAAAAAACTAAACAAAAAAAGATTCTCAAAATGTTTGATTCATTACACGAAGGGGTTATCAGGATATTTTTTGAATTTCTGAGTGAAGATTAAAAAGCGTTTAATTATCGGAGTATAGATATTTAGTAAACAATGTGTAAGAAAAGGTAAAATGGATTTAAGAGGTTTCTAAATCAAAATAAGAAAACAAAGAAATTTGAACCGAATCGATGAGATCGTACGCTCCTATCTTTCTGAAATGTTCGCAAAATCATTCTCTACGATTTCTAAAATAAGCAGATACAAATCATGGCAGTGGCAGTGCTATTCCAGTTTAAAGAAAAGGTCAGGAATAAAAAACAAACAATATTCACAGTCGAACGTTTCTCCGCGAACGCCACCCAAATATCCTAGAAGATACAGTAAGGTTCAGAAAAAAAAGACAACAAATGAAACATGACAACAAATAAACAACATGTTAAATAGTCCTATGTTTACAATCTGACACTAAAGTGTACACTTAACTTCAGAAGCTGTGACTTCACGGTATGTGCTGAAAGTTCCTCCCACCAACTCTAATACACGCATCACAACGTGGATGCATGGATTTGAAAAATTCAAGGCCTTTCAAGCACACATCCAACTGCCACAGCGACTCAGCGTCAGCGGCTCCATATACTATAGTCAGCGCTAAAGAGCGGTCTCTGCGTTTAGCGGCGAAGTACGTTTGGCGCGGATTCAAGTCGGTTGTACTGCTCTCAAACCGGAAAAGGAAAGAAAACTTTCCCATAATTCATCAGTTTACGCGGCAAACCATCTTCTCAGCGACAATGATGTTTATTTGTATTTATAGTGATTGCTTGAGTAAAACAAAAGAGGGCTGCGTGAGTGTGTGTGATATTCTTCAAACTGAACGAGCTTTGCCACAGCCACGATTTGTATGTTCTAGCGAGCATAGTTTCGGAATGGCGATACGGGCTACTCGAAATTTAACAGGGAACCTTTTTTATTTGTAATAGAACATTATAGTCCAAAATAAACAGCTAAATACAAATTAAAACAAAGAATTAATGGCACTTAGAATTTGAATTTACTCTCACTGCTTATTTAACAAATCGTAAATAGTGATGTTACGATGATTTCGGTGAGAAACGAGTAGACGGTCTCATCGATTCAGTTGAAATGTCTTTGTTTTCTTGCTTCTTATTGATTAGAAACCTCTTAAAGCCCTCTTACCATTTCTCTGAGGTCTTCGAGAAGGGTTGTGAGAAAGAGGTCGCGGTCACTGGTGGTGAGTAAATTATCTCAGAATCCAAGATCACGTGATCACTGGTTTGCTAGTTACCAGTAGACTAATAGTTTAGTTTATGTTTTTACTGAAGAATAAACCGAATGGGAACTGATTTAAACTTCCTTAGGTGCTTATGAACGTTAACATTTGAAACAGGATTCTTTTGGTCATAAATATTTTGAGAAGAAAAAATAAAAAGCTTTGAAATACGTTTATTTTCTGTAACGCTTTTTCTAAAAAGTGCTTGAAGCTATTGTTAAAAGTTTTTGTTTTTGTTTTTATGAAGTAACAAATAAATAAAAGTTTTAAAATGAAATATAATGAGATTTTTGGAAAAAATTCACTGAGTATTACATTTTTATAAACAAAACAAGAAAAAGAATTTTGAAAAGAATACCGTCATTTAACGTTTAAATTTATTTATAAAATATATGAAATTATAGATGTAATTTATAAATTGCAAACAAAATCGCACTTACCGATTGAATTATTATACAATGAAATCTTACTATAAAAATAAATTTACTTTTCCCCTTTAATGGTTAAAATGATATCATTTACTATGAACAGCAAGAAAAAAATGGACAACGACTTTAATTCATCTATGTATTTTCTTAGGTTAATAGACTCTTGAACTAATTGTTTTCTTTTTTTTCCTTTCTAATCATACTAATCCTTAACATGAATCCTAAGGAATTTTTAACCTGAATTCGCGATCTGAGCTTTTCGTCGAGGGGTTTGTTCGAGTGATGAGTTCATAAAGAGGACGAAACGGCCATCTCAGACTCCCACCGATTAAACCGCGAAATTTTTTGAATTTCTTTTGTGCTTTGTTGATTTTTTTCTTTATGTTTATTCGGGCACATTATTTTATCAAATTAATACTTGTTATTAAACAATTTTAAGAATTTTATTTTTAAATTAAAATACAGGCTTTTCTGTATAATAAACATTTTCTTGGTTTAAAGTACAACGAGAACGATTGCCTTTCACACCTTCTAGTTGATCGTCAATAAGGGTAAATGTCGCTGTCGAGCCATAAATGGACAAAACAGCTGTCCTAGATTCCCGTAAACGATAGCTGAAGGCGTGAGTTAAATGTGCAATATCATTATCTCTTATTGCTTTTTACATTTGTGTTTGTGCACGTTAAACTCTCCCATGTATAACCAGTTAAAAATTTGTTTTAATTCAAATAGCCAAAAACCATTAACAGGGAAAAATTAAGAAGTGTGGCCAAATGCCTGAATTCCAATGGTCAGTTAATAAATCATCATCTCTAATTATTGTGTTAAACATAATGCAGCTGTGAACCAGAGACATCTGTAAATTTATAATAATGAATAAATTAAAAGTAATGCATTAAAAAAAACAAAGAAGTTATCGCCAAATCTATATTTTATTTTGTCGAAACTCTGGAATTTTCTTTTAAACAGATATTTTGTTTTATTTCATTCACGTTTCTACAACATCAAATTAGATAACACAGACACTTGTCTCTTTTAAAAGTGTATTTTATTACAGAATTATAAATGATCATCTAATATTTCTAAATTTAAAAAGAAATCTTAAATAGCAGTTCATTAGAAGTTTTTTAAAAAATCATTGAATTTTTAGATTTAAGCATTTAGATGCCCTAAGGTCGAAGCTAACGTAAATCGATTGAAACAAATTGTTTTTTGAGTTTTCTGTCTTTTGTGTCTTGTATTTTTTTGCTTTCTTTCGATCACATTTTTAAATAGTATTCTTACATTGACAAATGAAATTCGTTTCTTTTAAAGGAACTAATTGTTTAAATTGACACCTAAAGATATAAATAAATCCGATTCACACTGGAGTTCGTATGAACTTTCAAGACGTATTTAAAAGGAAAACAGGTCACTTTGCTTCTGAAATATCTGCAGGTACTGTATCGCAAGAAAAGTAACCGTCAGCTGTGACATGCCCGCAAACCACGTCCCCTTTAATTTTATCTCAACAATATACTCCCGAAAACAGAAAACTTGACGTATTACAGTTTAAAAAGAACTAAGAAGTAATTTTTATTTACCCTGAATTCAATTAAAGGAATTTCCTCTTGCTCCTTAAAAACTAAGTTGCCTGATTTCAAATTAGTCTTACTAGCAGGTGATGAGAAATTTATTAGAAAGACATTGTATTGTTAGATTTAGATTTTTCGAAGCTCTTCGATCGAAGCTTACTTAGGATACTTGAGAAAAAGTTGTGTTTTTTCTTTTATCTATTTTTTGTTTCTGTCGATCACATTTCTATATTGATTATAGAATTCTTTGAAATAAAATAACTTAAAATAAAATAAAATAACTTTAAAATTAAATCAAAGCTTTCAATAAACCTGACGTCAAAATAGAGTTGCTTGAATTTTTATGAATGAATGACGTATCTAAAAGGAAGAAAAACAATTTTGTTCATCAAGTCTTTGTACATGAAACTATATAAGGAGTGTAATGTAGAAAGCTAATTCAGAGAATTTTCAATAATTTGTTAGTTTATCTGCAAAAATAAAAAAAAAAAATATTGAAACTAGCTGCTTACATTTCTGTATTCACTGCGGTCTGGAAGCAGCAGTCTGCCGTGAAACTTAGTCGCGAAGACTTCATCAGGATCACTTTTATGCAAGAAGTCCATCTGTTTGTATCCCTTTAACACCAATATGAACTTAATTTATGTTTAAGTTGACCTGATTTGTACGACGTCAATCCCGAAAAGATAATTTCCACAACCAAAAAACGACTTTATAAATAAATATTCAATAATAAATATATTATTTAT
>JAFIDM010104407.1:0-10333 GCA_023159025.1 Thereuonema tuberculata | reverse complement strand
AATGATCCTGACAGATAAACTGGAGATTTCAGACTGAATGTCTCTTCGTATAATATCTATCCACGATTTAATCCTTCTTGAATGAGTGTTACTTGTTCTTTTACACAAAGAATATGTAACTTTGTACATCACTTCTAACCATTGTAACATTGTGAATTTAAAAAGCTATAATTTATTTGATTCCGGCAACTTAGCTGAAAACCACTGCTTCATTCTCCCAAGAAAACCAACAGCCACAGGGGACAGCCTTTGGTTTACTATAAGCCTCAAAGCTGAACCACAGCATTTTTGGTAGGTATGGCTAAAGAATATATTCTACTCTCAAATTCGGGTACTTCCCGATTACAAATAAAAAGATAAAATACACCTGAAATCCTAAAATCTCTGTTTGCATGTATTTAAGTAATACATTTTTTTTAGGAATTATCTCGATTGCACAACTACAAGGTCTAGCACTGTATTACTTCCTATTCTACTTTCTGATTCTGAAGTTCT
Organism: Thereuonema tuberculata; assembly: GCA_023159025.1. Classification (NCBI taxonomy): domain Eukaryota; kingdom Metazoa; phylum Arthropoda; class Chilopoda; order Scutigeromorpha; family Scutigeridae; genus Thereuonema; species Thereuonema tuberculata. Next base: position 9,838 of record JAFIDM010104407.1, on the reverse strand, counting down.
AACTTTTTCATCCATTTTTAGGCTTCTGAAAGTAGCATTATATCCCGGTTTGTCTGTCTGTGGACACATATCCCACAATGGTTCGTAACGACTTCTGTTAGCTCAGTTGTAGGTGGCCTGTTAGCTCAGTTGGTTAGAGCGTCGTGCTTATAATGGTCGTGGGTTCGATCCCCTCATGAGCAATTCTTATTTTTCGTTCTTTTCTACCCATTTTAAGTCTTTTCACAGTTTCTTAACTTAAGTTGTTTTTTTTAAATCTGTCACAGTCTATTCTAAAGTAAAGGTGACTCAGAAGCCGTTGCGAAGCCCTGTGATTGGTTTACTAATCACTATCCCTACCTTGTTTTAAGATATAACACGCTGGATTTGCATAATATTGCCAAAGTCATATGCTGCCCTACTTGGTTTTGAGCACTGTACTACCTTAGGGACCGTCCATTAATTACGTGAGGTGTTTTTAAAAAATTTGGACTCCCTCCCCCTTCATGAGATTTGGTGGGACTCCCCCCCCCCCTTCCTCAGGTGAGATTTCAAAAAGTTAATATTACAAAATGTTGTAATCTATTATAATAGAGAGAAACCATATCTATATTAAAATTCTATAAAAATGTTCATCCATCATTAAAGAAAAGTCATTTTCTGTCTGTAGCAGCGTTATTTTGATTCTACAGACAGAAATACACATGCTGATGATATAAATATTTTTACTGATGGTTCTAAAACAAAATTGGAAGTTGAAGCTAGTATGTATATTATTATAAATAGGGGCAGCAGTTCAATAGAAAACTGTCAAAATATACATTTTCAACTTATGCTTCAAGCATAAGCCGAATTGTCAGCAATAAAATTTGCTTTGGAATGGATTGTAATCTTCAACACAAAGCATTAAAAGTAAATACAGTAAAACCCAGTTATTATGCTCCCGCTTATAGCACTATCCCGTTCTTTACGCTCCTTTGCTACGGTCCCTGGAATTTTCTATATATCTCTGTATACTTTTACTCTCTTATAACGCTTCAAATCCCGCTTGTAGCGCTTTTTTTATATCTGAAATTTTGTATCGAAAAGAAATGTAACACTGTAAAGATTCTTTTCTTTCCCTAGTAGGAGGGAATCTTTGAACTCTTTGAAGTGCGGGTCAGTGATACAGTAAGTTAGTGCAAAATGTCAAAGTGGAAATCCCTTTCTATAAGTGAAAAATTGCAAATTCTCCGTAAGTACGACAAGAATTCTACACTAAGTCAGAAGGATTTCGCAGAATCTCTAGGAATTCCCTCATCCAGTCTGAGAACAATAATAAAAAATAAGAATAGAATTATCAATGCAGCGAAGGGTGGTGGCAAACGTAAAAAAGTAAAGTGTGGAAAATATGAAGATGCCAAGGAAATTCTAATTGAATGGATTCATCAGTCCCGTGATGCATCAGTGCCACTAAGTGACCCAATCATTCAAGAAAAGGTGCGTGAAATAGCGGGCAGTGCACTAAATCTGCTCCGAAAATATATTAGTGTAGCTCCTAGTGGTGTATCAATTGATGTTAATAGTTACTTGAACCGCATTGAAAATGTCATAATTCATAACAGTAGTGCACACACACGGCAAACCACAATCAAAGATTTTTTCAAAAGGAAATAAGCTCACATTTGCACTATATCTATTGCAGAATCAAGTATCTTTCCTGTAAAATGGTGTCTAAATGTTTCCCCATCTCATATCATTTCCCGTCTATAGCGCTATCCCGCTTATTACGCTTGTAGGTCATGGTCCCTTGACGAGCGTTATAACGGGGTTTTACTGTATTTTTAGTGATTCAAAATCAACCCTTCAAGCTATTCTAAATTTTGAAAACAATTTCTAAGATGTTCAAGAAATCCAGGAATTTTCATAATCTATACCTAATGATCTCAACTTTTACTATGTTCATGGCCACTGGATAGGAAGGGAATGAAAATCTGATAAACAAGTGAAGGCAGTAGTAACTGACACTACTTTGAAAATACAGTAAAACCTCGTTAAGTCGTCAGTCAAGGGACCAAACATTTTTGACGACATAGGCAGAGTGACGACTTAGGCAGAGTGGGAATTTTTGAAAAGAAAAAAAACACTGAAATACAGTATTTTTATGAATTGCTATAGGATTCGATGAGAAAAACAAGATTTTCAGAAATCAATACATGCAAATGAATGAGTGGAAAATAAAAAACAACACAAAACACTTTTTATAGTTACCACATTCTCGCATGTTTTAGCCATCGAACTAAAACCTCCTCAATCTCGTCAAACTTCGATTTCCTCATTCTCTTTCTTTTGTCTTTGCAGTCAGCTTCTTCAATTACTTGTTTTGATGAAAGAATATCATTTAATGTAGTTCTGGGAATATGGTGTTCTTTGGCAAAAGCTGATTTCGAAACATTTGATTTTTTAAAAAGTGCAATTAAGTCATTTTTTTTTTTCTTTAAAAGATAACGAGGTAAGTTTTCGTTTTCCTGGCATGTTAAAAACGTATTGAACCACGAAATTGCAAGAGAAAAAATAGCCCTTATAGCAGAGCTTACTCGCTATGAAATGAAGTCACACTCAGGAGCGGGCAAGAAAAACATCTACACTCGACAGAATCACAGCGAGAAGTGTGCTTTGAATGATTAGCAGCGAGATTCCAAGAACCCAAATCCCTTGAAGGGGGTAGGAAAGGAATGAAGTGACAGGCATGGTCGAAAATTCCCCGTAAAGGCTTGGATTTCTTACAGTGAAGGAGCGGGGCTGAAAAGACAACACGATGGCATGCAGAATGGAGAAGAAAGATGCTTTTGGCCATTTTTGAGGGTGACGAGTTATCCGTAGTAGAATTAAAATTAATGACTGGTAAAAGAGGGTTATTTTACATTATTGTGTATGAGACCTTGTCGGGACCAAAGGAAAAAATGACTTAAACGGAGTGACGACTTAACAAGGTTTTACTGTAACACATCAACCATTTCCATTTAAACTGATCAAATATAATATTTTGTTGTTACTAAAGGATAAATGGAATAGATTATGGGTAAAGTCCAAAAAAGGTCAGAATACAGAAACATTTTCTCCAACAATTCTCATTCTTTGTCATCACCTATAGTTTAAATCAGCTTTTCCATTGGTCAGATGTTGACAGGTCTTGGTAAGTTTAATGGTCACCTGGCAAAATGTAACCTATTACATAGTGACTTTTGCAATTGTGATAATGGAGAAAAGGAAACAATAGATTTATAAATGTATCAGATTTGAATATGAAAGATCGAAATCAATCTTGAATTTACAGGAACAAGATATTACTGTATATGACCATGACCAGAATCTATATTGTTAAAATCTTTTATTTCTCTGTCTGTCCGGTGCAATTGTTAATTATTAGTTTCCCTTGCTGAGAAAGTCAGATTATAAAATTTTCTTTTTTTTTTTTTCGCCTTTCATGGGATTCGAACCGAGGACCTTCGTCTTCGCAGTCAGGAACGCTAACTATTGGACTACTGCTGGTCCCCCAATATCCAATCCTACTTTTATTTTATTTGTTCGCGCGCTATCAAATAATGAGTTCATTGAAAAAGGAATAAAATATCACTTTTTGCCATAACCGCTTGGAATCAATTCTTCTTGGATTATCTCATACTTACCGGGGGAGGGCTTAGTTCCTATTAGTACAGTAATCTGTTTATAATTATTTGATGGATTATGTAAATTCTTTAATGCAAATAACGCAGAAATTGAGAATCTTGATTAATTCAGGAAATAGAGATGTTATGTATGGTCTCTGTTGATTCATAATTCCCTTGTTACAGATTTTTAAAATTCTGGAATAATCTGCATCTAATCATAGTAATGCATTTTATATGGTAGACAGTATATTAATTTATAATTCTAATGTAAACAGTGTCATACTCTACTGAGTAGTGCATTTAATAAAATTTTCTTCTTATTGTTATTTATTTATTGTGTAGAGAAAGTAAACAGTTGTATCTTGAAACCTTTAAAATGAAAACAAGATAAACATGTTAAACAATCTCTGAAATGCACCTTAAAATATCTGACTTCTCAAAATTCAAGTGTTCTCCCTCCAGTGACAATTCTTGTAAGGTTCACTATGAAAAAAAATGTCATGCTCACCAATCAAAATTTGGTATTTCCCTTTAATCCTCAACATCATATCCCATTTTCTGTCAACAAGCATATCATTGTTCGCTTTAATTTTAGATCACTAGAGATGCAATCCCATTCCTAGCAACACATGATGTGTGCTGTGTAGTTCCATCTTACATAAGACTACTATGTTTAGGGTACCATGCTGCTGCAGGAATGGAAATCACAAGAAAGATTTGAGTTGTCACAAATTAGCGATCCATACATCGTTAATTTGTTATCGATAGTAGTCCTCGGCCCCTTTTGATGCCTCTTATATTCCTGTATATATTCAATGCCCTAGTGGCATTCGAATGCAACTGCTAATAAAGCTTCACGAGTAAAGCGCTATCAACAAGTTCTAACAGCATTGCTGTGCTCTTGTTGAAGACTAGTGTATGGTATTTCATTCTATGGTAGCCATTTCAAGAAGAGCTCGGTTTGTATAGCTGATAGCAGTGCCACTCGTTCCCTGGTGGTGACTATGTGAACTAGAAACCTTTTTCATATAATTATACTTCCCATGATCCTTAAGCCCATAATCCAAAGTTTGACATCGATGTGCCTAATATTTATCAACTTATGGCTCTTCAAACACCTCAAGTTATATCTCGCACATCTGGTGTATAACGGGTGGTCATAATTAAAGAGGAATGTTTAGAGCCCAATTATCAAAAACCTATTGGGCCAAACTCCACCAAATTTGTGGAGGTTTTGTTTTCTAAAGAAAAAAAATTAGTTCAAAATTTTGCCACCAGGGAAAAAATGGTACTGGAATTATCATGTGAAGAGAAAATTGAGCATAATAAAGAAATGAAGTTTACAATCAATGATAATTTTTATTTAGCATCATTTACAGATGTGATTCAATATGTTTTCCTTGCAACTGTTCCAACAACTGCGTTCTGTGAACAGCATTTCCTACAGAAGAATACAACAGATCTCCAGTAATTTGCCTCATGTACAGCATTATTCAGTTCTTTAATACTACTAAGTTATCATGCCTCCTCGGTACACCATGCTTTTCAAATATCCCATGACCAAAGTCACAGGGAATGAGATCAGGCGAACGGGCTGGCCAACTCGTAGGAAACGCTCGACTAATTATTCTGTCTTCTGTGAAATGCTGCCATAAGACTTGCTGTCCTGATTTTGCAGATTTAGACAGAAAAAAATGAGTAGGTTCATCATCAAACATTGCTACCATCAGAGCATTCAACACACTGTGATAGTACTATGGACATTCCCACTCAGATTATGAATCAAATATTGGTAAAGACAGTTTTTGCTTTTAGCAGTTACTCGCTGAATGTAATATTCATTTTATAGTAGACATCGCCTACTAGGAACATCAATGTAGAACTTTGTGGTCCTTTTATCTTATTAATGATAATCATTAAATCTACGTCTCTCAAAAGTCATAGAGAAGATCCCATGTATCTGCACATTGGTTATCAACTAAGAAATCTTGTTCGGGCTCCAGTTTCTCTCTCATCAGTCTGTGCTCTGATTGGGAAGCTAACAGTTGCAGTTCGTCGCTGCACGGTCGACCTCCAAAATTATAGTCACAGAATTCATTGTCGATGCCTAATCTTGGTCCGTGCAGCGACAAACTGCAACTGTTAGCTTCCCAATCAGAAGAAATCTTGTGTCGGTTGTCAATTGATACGATACACGCAATAGGTATACTGTCAGCTTATGTTGGTGAATGGTATCAAGTCTATTTTGCAGCAAAATAATGGTCAGTCGCAGATGCTAACATCTCCAAAACATGCCTGGAAGTGGTTGAATGCTACCATGCCTAAAAGAGATCTCCAGATTTATCACCCAAGAAAACATATGGTACCCACTGAACGATTCTAGTCACCAAATCCCATTATTGTCTTAAATAGTCCAGGGTACCATCTGCGGAATGAATCAACTTTGTCATGAGCATTGCACAATATGTTATATGATCCTGTAAATGTAACTGATGTCATATGATCCTGTCTATAGTGCATCAAAAAATTAAATCATAGATATTTCATCTATCTTTTACTCTTATGTTTTTTGTCAATTTAGGTTAATTTCTTCGGGGTTGGGATTTGACCAAAACCTTAAAACCTTTTGATTTCCATATTGAAAATATAATCTAAATCAAATTGATGCGGTAATTTAGTGACATATATCAAATACAAAACAATGAATTACAGCATAAGAACTTCAGATCGAAAAGTAATAATAAGAAATAATGCTGTGCTGACCCTTGTAGTTATACAACTGCACCATGACCTGTATTGTCAAACAATTCACCAAAAGTATGCAGCTGGATTCCAAATGTTAGTTGTCTATTTCATCTAAGTAATGATATATGTACTATCTCAACAAAAAATACTATTAAAGCACATTCTTTAATAAAAATATGTATGATTCCATTCAAATTGTACTGACATTAAAATATGATGGCATTTTTTCTTAGTACATGAAAAATATCTTATTGTAACTTCATGCTTCCTATTGGTATCACAATTATGAAATAATACATAGAGCAATCAGAAAAAAAGCTTACATAAAATCAAAGGCAGGAAAATGACAATGAAAGTATCACTAATTTTTATTTTAGTTGACTACTTTTCATCAGTCACATAGATGATTCAGAAATAGCCATGGCTTCTAAAAAGTGTGTTCATCCTAGATTCATAGAAAGTGGAGTTCTTCTGTTATAATGCAATGAATTGTTTTGTTTTTTACTATTTTTAATGTAAATTAATAAATAAATTAGAAAAAACAAAAACTTTAATTATAAACCCTTTCTGCTTTGAACTGAAAATTTTCTCAACTCTAAACGTCTGGTTTTTTTCTGGTTGAATGGTTAAGGCCATCATATCACTTCCCATTAGAATTTCTGGGAATGTCTTTATATTATTAAGAAATAATGGATCCAAAGAATTATTACTGTTTTTTAATTTACATTTCTAAAGAATTCGGAGCATATAAAAGAGTATGTTTATACATGTCTATGTAGTATGTTTGTATATGCCTTTATATGCACACAAGTTTCAGGACTGTTTAATAACAAGGGATCATCTAAATTTGGTATCAAAAGGTAATAATAAGAAATAATGCTGTGTTGACCCTTGTAGTTACACAAATGTACCTTGATCTGTATTGTCAAACAATTCACTGAAGGTTTGCAGCTGGATTCCAAATGTTGGTTGTCTATTTCATCTAAGTAATGATATATGTACTATCTCAACAAAAAATACTATTAAAGCATATTTTTTAATAAAAATACGCATGATACCATTCAAATTGTACTGACATTTAAATATGGTGACAGTTTTTCTTAGTACATGAAAAATATCTTATTATTACTTCATGTTCCTACTGGTATCACAATTATGAAATAATATATAGATCAATCACAAACAAAAGCTTACATAAAATCAAAGACAGGAAACAATAAATAAAAGTATCAATACTTTTTATTTTATATATAAAAAAAAAAAAATATGGTTTTACGTGTACTGAGTAATATTGGATACAAAAATGAAGTCATACACCTGAATATGATAAATGATTTTGACAACAAATAAATACAGTAGAATCCCGATTATCCGAGTTAATGTGGACCAAGACTAACTCGGATAACCGAAAAACTCGATTAAAGCGAAAATTATAAATAAAACAAATCGTTTATTAGGTTTAAATATATATTTGAACAAATTCAAAATTTATACAAATACACCACATGCAATTCATATTGTTATGATAATTAAAGAGTTCTTTTACTTAAAAAAGTCATTAATTGTTTTTTGTTTTACATTACTTTGGCATTTTTCTGCAGCAATGATTCGCTATTTTTTTAAGGATAACAGGCTTGCTGGTGTCGCCTCTTCTTGTTGTTCTATATATTCAATAGCACTTTCGATATCTTTTTAGTCCATCTGTATGGGAGATTTTCATATGTCGATTTTCATCGTCACCGTCTTCATCATCATCGCTAGATTCATTTTCCTTATTGACGATCATTTCATCTGTAATATCTTGCTGTTCGTCAGCGTTAATCCTAAGTGTTTGTGAGATCAAGTTCAGAATTTTTTTCGGTAGTTTTAAAAATGAAAAATGTATAACCAAGAAAAAAATAATAGAAATATTTGATAGCTCGGTTAAAGCGAAAACTCGGATATTCGGGGTTTTACTGTAACAAGAATACACGACGTTTCGCCATCGAGAGACAGCCTCCTCAAGTCTTGAGGAGGCTGTCTCTCGACGACGAAACGTAGTGTATTCTTGTTATTTATTTGTTGAATAAATCAGTTATCATATTCAGGTGTATGGCTTCATTTTTGTATCCACTTTTTATTTTAGTTGACTACTTTTCATCAGTCACATAGATGATTCGAAAATAGCCATGGCTTCTAATAAGTGTGTTCATCCTAGATTCATAGAAAGTTTAGTCCTTGTGTTATAATGCAATGAATTGTTTTGTTTTTTACTTTTTTAAATGTAAATTAATAAATAAATTAGAAAAAACAAAAACATTAATTCTAAACCCTTTCTCCTTTGAACTGAACATTTTCTCAACTTGAAACGACAGGTTTTTTTCTGGTTGAATGGTTAAGACCATCATATCACCTCCCACCATAATTTCTGGAAATGTCCTTATATTATTAAGAAATAATGCATCCAAAAAATAAATTACTGTTTTTTAATCTACATTTCTAAAGAATCTGGGGCATATAAAACAATAAGTTTCTACATGTTTATGTAGTATGTTTGTATATGCCTTCCACATTCTTGCAATTGCTGAATTATATGCACACAAGTTTCAGGACTATTTAATAACAAGGGATGGTCTAACTTTTGTATTTAACACTCTTTCCATGCAGGTCTTTAGTGAAAATTTTGCTAATGGAAATGCCAAGATTCTGAAAGAAAAACATCTGAAATGAAACAATGAATTTTCATGAAAAGGAAATTTCACAACTTTATAATTTGTCTCTTATTATTAAATGTCTTTTGTGCCTAGTAGTTAGCAGGCTCAGGTTTTTCATTCTGTACTGGTTACTGTAATTTATTATTATTATTTGCTTTAGTGGGGTTTCACTTCTGGGAGCGAGAGATGAATCCATAACCTTATGACCTTTTCTGGGCTTATCAAGTGGAAATCTGGCAGAAGAGTAATTCAAGGACGAAACAGCTGTCCCAGATGATAGCCCAATGCGTAAATAGAAACATAAATGTGTATTCTTTCCTTTCTGCTTTTAATGTTACATTTCATACACGTTCAATCATTCTTTTTTTGTTTTTGCAAAAATTTAATTAACCAGAATAAAAAAAAAAATCCCCAAATATTTTAGGGGTACCCTACAACACTTTTCTTAGATTCTATATCTTTTAATTCTGTAAAACATCAAATTCTAACACAAGACAAAGAAATCAGTATTTAAATCAACATTACAAAAAATATCTGAAGTCAGCTACAAAATCTTCATAATTAAATAAAAAATAATAGAGTATTTACCTTTTTTTAAGGAGACTGAAAATTATTTAATATAAAATTCACTTTTAACTTATCATAAAATCTTTATCTTAATTAATTAGAAAAACAAGATTAAAAAAATCTTGATGTCGTACTTATTAATTATTTTTAAGAACTATCTTTGCTATTGATTAAATAAACAAAAAACAACTTTTTAAATCAATT
>JAFIDM010104406.1:0-10333 GCA_023159025.1 Thereuonema tuberculata | reverse complement strand
GGTAGAATCATATCCTCTCTCTCGAAAACTGTGTAGAACAGAAACCAACTTCATATAAGCTTTCTATCTTAGCTGGTATAGTGGCATCACAGAATATTGACTCAGATGCATGAGACATTATGTAAAATTAATGATTAATGCAGTGTTTTAGTTCAAAATTGTTTATAATATCTATAACTATGCAATTTGAAGATTTTGAGATTAATGCCTGTTTATAATTAAAGTTCTATTTTAAAAAAGAAAAAAAATTTAAAAAAAAGGATCACTAATGGAATTTTGTAGATTAACTGAAAAGGAAGAGTTTGTATTTTTTTTTTAAAAATACCTAAAGTGTTTCTTTCAAATATTGTAATAAAATTTGTTGTATTTACTTTTTATTTTTACAAATGAATTTAAATATAAAATAACTGCAATTTACTCTAGCTTAAATCTTCTTTTCAAATTTGAATAGAATCAGACACATATCTTATCTCCAAATTTCAGAAGGTTGTTTTAAATAAAGGTTCCCTATTATGCAATTCATTTTATATCTGAACTGTTGAAATATAAAATTTAATCATCTGAAACATAATAACTTGTATCTATAAAATTGAAAAATAAACGAAAGAACAAAATTGCCCCATTTTGATCAATCTTTTCTTAAATCCTGCTAATTTATATATAAAGTATGCCTTCTAGTTCTATCGTCTAATCCGAATATTCAAATTGTTTTAGTGATTAAATATAAAATGTTTTGTTTCTCTCTTTTATGTACTATTTAAAGATATTTCAGTTCTATTAAGAAAGTTTTATTTTACTGCTTTCAGTAAAAGGACTTTGTTAGACAAAGGACAAAGGACTTTGTTAGACTGAGTACCTATCGAAGATATTAAAAAATAATCAAATACAGAAGCTAGATCGTTTTTCCCTTCAAATGTTCATGTCGACTTTCAAGAAGAAAATATGATAATTCTAAAATTATTAGAATCAATCATACATATATATTGAAAGACAAAATTGATTAATAGGTTTGATGTGCCTTCCTAGGAACAGAGCTTAAACGGTCTTATAATCAGGTTATAATTCGACATGTTTCATTAGAGCGTCAATTCATTTTATAACCATAATGCAGGTCACTAAATGTATCTAAAACTAATGGAAACCTTCCTACTCTGAAGAATAATAATACAAATGGCAGGCGAATAGAAAAAAACCAAAGAACTGCTACAATTAACTTTAATGTTTTCTGATGAGCTCTGTGGACGTTCTGACAGTAGGATGATTTGTCATCGTTTTCTTTTTTTACTGTAAATTACCAAAACATTAGCTATTTCCATTAACGTTCATCATATTTCATTTTCTCTCGCCTAATGTTGTACGCTAAACATTATTTCTAGTAATAATGTTGCAAAACAAAAAAACAAAAAATACTTGCAGTTATCTGGTATCTTTTTAATACATTTTCTTTGCATACATTATACTCATCACAACTTACAATTGTTTGTTCAGTGCACTCCTGTTTTAAATTCTATCGTCCTTGTGAATCTTTTTCCGTTTATGTTCAGTGTTTATCTTCTACTTTCATTTCGAATAGTGTACAGTTCTAGTAGGTCAGCTCATTGAAACATCTATTGGTAAAACGATTCATTTTTTTTTTCATATAACGCTTTTTTTATGCTATTTACATGGATAAATTTTGTAATTAATTAATATTTTTATTACAAAACAGCAGTATCCGACCATGCATTACTGTGGCTCAGTCTGGTTAAATGGAAAAGAAAGAAAACAGAAATTAAACGTTTCTAATATGTTTAATTTCACAGAGCATGATAAATTTGTCGTTTCACTTTGATAGTTGGCCTGAATTGAGCTGTTACAGTTTCTGCGTCGAACAACGTCATTTGGAAGCATGTGTTGTATATGAGATGTTAGATAGGAAATGCTTTGATTCGGCTGTATATCCGGCAAGCAAAGATTTTAATGGCTCTGGCGTTTCTCCAAGTTGAGGCAGATTAATTTTTCCGGCTGCGCAACACATTCCTTTCGCTTCTCCATTAAATTTCAGAGTCTTGCAATGAGGACACACTTCAGTCATAGTGCCGATGAGAACATGCCAGCTTAAACTATAATCGTCTGGGTTGTACCTGAATGCAAGGCGATTGTAATCGCGTGATTGCTGAGCACGGAGTCGTGTTTGACGCTGATCTGCTGTTTCTCGTAGACGTCTTTCAGCCACTCTATGACTGTCGCGTTCATTCTGTTGAGAATGAAGCAGATCTGAAGCTGCAGAACGCGATCGCCGTGCTCGCAACCTTACATCCTCAAGTCTGGCTGCACATCACTCTACTGCTTCCTCGGCACATATTGAGTCATTATTTGTCTGTTTCGCTCGTTTGCTGATGCCCGTTCTTCCTCAATTGAATTTGGAATTACTCGTCACACTGCTCAGTGAGTACGACGACCTAAGTTTGATCTTCTGCGAGGCATTATTTTGATGAACTAAAGCAGATCGATTGGACTGAAAAAAGAAGAAAGAAAGTTACAATAAAAACATAAAATTGCAAAACATTAAAAAAGGGAAAAAAAAAGCCAAAAAAAAAAAAAACACAAACTAAAAAACAAAGAAAAAAAAATAAAAATAAAAAATACCAACGAAATATTATTGGTCGCCAAATTAATTTGGCTAACCACTGGGGTTTTACACTTGGGATTCTTTTTTTTTATTTTAATGAGATAGTGCTAAACAGTCCTCTTTCACTGCTCGCCTCTCGGTTTTGGTTGGAAACCTGTCTTCTACAGAAGGCAGTTTTCGTTGCCCACGGAATCTTCACATCCCTTGAAGGGACACCCTTGACAACCTTGCTTCTGTCGTATATTTGGAGGCGACTGGTCGCTCAGACTATCGGACGTCTCCTGCTAGGCACCAACGGGCGACTAAACTTCTCTCGTCTCCGGCTTCGAGATTTGCTGGGGGCTGCTTGCCGTGGACGAACTGGCTTTCTTCTTCCCCGTTGAAAATCAACTGAAGACCGCTGCTCCTTCTCTCTTCTTCTCGTGTTGGAGAATACATTGTGTGGCTAACTGCAACCGAACGATCTGGCTTCCCTTCTCTTTCGTACCCCGGTTGGAGACTGCTGGTGGCTTCCTGCCGCGGACGAATTGGCTTTCTCTAGCTGCAGGAGCTGCTTAGAAGGCCGTCCATTTCCGCAAACCAAGGGGGGAGAATTAAGAGCTGCCGGAACGGAACACTACAGAGGGGGTGACACCGCTGTTCCATATGTCATGCAACAATATTTCAATTCAAACGCAGATCAAATGACACAGCTCAATTACAACGCAATACTTCCGCTCGCATGGACGGCAATTTGGCCGTCAATGATTTTTCACAATTTCCAACAATTTCCTTCGATCAAATTGCAGACTTTTGGATATTCATGATAAATGAACATAAACACAATATCGTATGCTCAATTTTGACGAGTAATCTTTGTTAAAAAAAAATTATTACTCTTAAAATCACGATATGACATTTTTTTTTTGAAACAAAAAAATGAAAATACTAGCTGAGAAGCTAACTAGAACTAAACTTAACTTGACACTATTTACTAACGTAAATATCAAAAATATGCAATTTGATCGAAGGAAATTGCTGGAAATTGAAAAAAATTATTGACGGCCAAATTGCCGTCGTTGCGAGCGGAAGTGTGACACTAGAGGGCGCTATCAAAAGAAAGAAAGACGATGAAAGAAAGGTTAAAAAACTGTTACGAAATAAGAAGAGATAAACATAACACAATCTAAAATATTATAAAGTAAATAAAAAGCGAAATTATAGTGAAAAATAACGAAACATTTAATTGCATTTTAAGTTTTGTGGCGTTAGAAAAATTCGCGTATCCGCTCGCACCGACGGCAGATTGGCCGTCAACTCACTTCCTGGACTTTGGATAAGAACTGAGTCTCCGAAAACGACTAACTTCATCATTTTACATTGGCAGCCAGCAGAGGAAGGCTGAACTTGAGAATACATGCCCCTCTCACCCGGCTCTTGTCGTTTGGGGAAAAAAGCAGCGCAAAATTACAAAATGACGGCCAATTTGCCGTCCGCGCGAGCGCATGAAGGTTAAGGACGCCTACAGTACGTTTCCGCGGCACGAAGCCGCAAGGTCGTCTCCAGTCTGGAGAAAAGTAAGAGTACGAGAACGCAGTAAGACGAGGCCATCACCAACGCGGACGGCAAAATCGCCCTTCCCCGCCTGGAAGCCTGAAGACCGGCCGAGCGAAGGACACGCCGCCGGTAAGAGAAGGAAGACACAGCGAAGCTGAGTTTAGCGGTGAAAGCCAATTCGCTCTCCCCGCTAAAACATCACCCGAAGCCGGCCAACGGAAGGACCGTGACCGGCAAACGAAGACCGAAGTCCGAAGACCGAGACAGGCCTTCCCCGAGGTGAAGACGACTTGCCAGGCCGGCAAGTCAGACCCTTCCCGTCGCCAAGTGATCTGAAGTACGTCAGACGCATGCCGTGAAGTCGACATCGACCCTCACCTGACCCCCACCCACCCCGTTGCTGACGATTTTGGCCAGCGGTAAAATCGACAGGCAGCAATATTCCATGTCTCTTTCGTAGAATCACAAATAGCCCAAGATATGGATAACTGGACTTCGGGTATTAATATCGTATATATGAAAAGACGAGAAACTTTATTTAAACAAAAAGAGAAAATATTAAAGGGATATGAAGTACACCAAACGTACGATTGGCGGTAATACCATCGGCTTTAGGGAACAAAATGCTGAGGGAATATCATGATGAACCCACCGCAGGACATTTAGGGATCGAGAGGACAGATTAAGAAAGAGGTTTTATTGGCCTCGGATGTTGAACTACTTACGTCCATATATACTGTCTTGTCGAGTGTGTCAACAACACAAGATTCGTTCTCAGAACTTGGTCACACATCTTCAAGCAATCCCTCCAGATGAATTGTTCGATAAATGGGAACCGATGTGTTGGGGCTCTTTCCTAGCAGTAGACGTCGCCATCGATATATCTTTGTGGCCACGGAATATTTGAGTAAGTTAGAGACCAGGGCCAACTAGGGCGATGGCCGCAGCTGTCGGGAAGTTTGAGCAAGAACAAATAATCTGGAGGTTTGGATCAATGAAGCAATTAATCTATCCGAGGACCCCCGTTTTTGTCAAAACTGCTTAGCTCATCTGTGTGAGACGCAAGGAATCCCACAGAAATTCACGTCCAAATTATCGGCCCCAAGTGAATGGGCTGACAGAACCACACATTTATCAATACGTTGGCCAAGTTTATCGACACAGACCAGCGAAATTGGACGAATTTTTACCACGACCTACTCATGCCTGTACGTTACAGGCTATAACACAGATTATAAAAATTACTGGAGACACACAATGGTAATTAAAAAGATTTTATGTTAAAAATCTTTGTTAAGAAAATAAATAAAAATTAAAATATTTAAAAACAATTCCTGGACAGTTTCAGGGAGTCATAGCTCCCCATCATCAGCAAGATAACACAGAATTAACCTTTCTTTGTAATATATCGGAAACAGGAAACAGACAGCTGATCACCTAGAATTAAGAAGTGGCCTACGGACTCGACCTTCTACCGTCAAGTGGCCCAATATATGGCATCAGAGAGGGCAGTCATTAAGGATCGAATCCGGAGAGTTCAAAACGTTTACAAGCTTAGACATGATGCTAGGGTAACTGCGAGTCCCCAATATCAACCTGAAATAAAGTTATGGTTCGCTCTTTTCGGAGGTATCTCGGTCAGTCGGAAAAACTGCTACCAAGATACGAGGGATCAGCTATGATTGTAGCGAAGGTAGTATGTTTCACTTACCAGGTCTCTTTTGGCCGTGGATCCAGACGAAGCGATGCAGTAAATCTGAAGAGGTTACAGCCATACCTCTCCAAATGATTGACGAACCACGCAGAGACCACGGAGGTTTTAGGTGGGAGGAAATGTTACATGGGTGTTTTCCTCATCTTTCCCCAGGACGATATCAAGTGGCTTCCACCTATACTGGATGAAATGGTTCTTACCACGCTATCTCTGGAGACAGTTGGGCACTCCGAAAACGAAATAGAGGCATGGAACAGCAATAAATTGTCGAGGTTCGGCGGAATGAGGGAGAGTGAGGCAGGAGCCCAAGATAGCGATTGCTGAGGACAGCCACTTCGCTTCCGTCACAGTTGAGGCGAGAAAGTCCTCCGGAGTTAAATCCTCGGCGAAATAGACGATAGCGAGTGTCGAAGACAGCCATTTCGCTTCCCCCAAGGAACGAGACGAAAAGTTACGCCATGGTCTGTAAATTGCTCACGGCAGGAAAGAATTGACGAACAGTTACGGATTCTGCCACCCGGTCACAAGACACCGAACCCCTTTCTGAACATTTTTAGTTGTACTAAAAACTGTCAGGCAACAATATTACGTATAATGTTTACTGTATTTACTGTACCAATGTTAGGATGCTAATAATTATTGATGTACGCTTTACCTCTGTTACGTCGAAAGTAAAATATTTGCAGATGTTTACTTTCTATCTATTAATGGTTAGAGTGAAAAATGGTATGCAAAATTCATTAATATGGTGACTAGCAGTCAAAAAGAGATTCACCAATATGATTATTAGCCACCTCATATCTGTCTGCAGAAATTTTATTTAAGTTAAATTAAGTTGCATTTTTTTAATAAATATTCCATATCTTCAACTAAAATCATTCAAATCAAAACTCAAAAACCCAACAATGAGAAACGTATTTGTCTATTGACCATCCTTACTATTTATATTCTTTGTTTTTTTTCCAAAGTTTTGCAATAAAGCGATGAAAGACAAGGAGATTCTAAAAATATGCATTAGATTTAAATTCTAATTATCATGAAATATTTTCGATTTATGGAAATCAAATTTTTTTTTATTTTAAAATGAAAAGTATAAGTGCAAATATATGGTTTTTAATATATGGTTTAAAAATATTATCTTTCATTATAAATCTGATAGTTTACAACTGAATTATACGTTCTTTCCTCCAAGAAACAAAAAAAAATACTTAATCCTGATAACTATCTTAACACTAATTATATTCTGGAATAAGTGACAATTTTTAATATCCTACTTTCACAGTCAGTCAATTTCATCGATTGCATAAGATGAAGTTTTTCCATGGAATGACAAATATCACACATTTCTTCCATTCTTTCGAGCTGTATTATTTTGATATAAAGCGCCCCTAGGTGATCTTTTTTCGCTGATCCTAATTTTTTTTTTTCCTAATCAATTTCCGCATCCATTGAATAGTCTCTGTTTACAAATTTTTGTGTCAATTTTAAAATTCTGCAGCTGAGAAATGTGATACTTTCTAAATGTTATTTTAGTCCTCTGTTAAGGATCAGGAGACTAATATTCCCGTTTTGTCTAGGAACAAGTATCATGAAAATCTCATTAGCAATAATGACAACAATCGCAACAACAATCACAACAACAATCGCAAAAATTGTTATGAGCAACAATGACTACAATCGCAAAAACAATCGCAACAATTGCGTCTTTCGCAACAATCATATTTATAATAATAAGGAAATTAAGGCAATTTCAATTATATTTCTATAGACGTATCAGAAGACGTTGCGAAGCATTGTATTTGGTTTACTAATCGCTATCCCTATCTTGTTTCATTTCAGAATAATGCCACTGAAGATACTGAAAAGCCATGTTTCTCCATCGGCAATTAACTTTATTGATGCTCGCTCTAGCAATATCTATAGACAATTTCAACCTACAGCAATTGTTCTAAAACTAATAGGTCTTTTCCCTATTCAAGGAGTGATTTTTCAAAGAAGAGCATTTCGCTTTCGATGGATTGGCATTGATTTCTTATACTCACTAATGATATTTTTTTCATACAGCTATGGTCAAATGCTGGCACTTAAAAATTTGAGTCTCATAAATGTATCTAATAAATTTGCTTATTATACATTGTTGACTAACGAAGCTGTGTTTATTTTCTATGGCATAATTGGAGTCATTGCTACATTAATTATGATTCCAAAATTGTTTAACCACCTGTTAAGTTGGAAGAAATTTGAAGATTCAATGAAAACCTGTGAAGAATTCTTTCAGCCGACAAAATGGAAGACATTGGTTCTTTTAATATTAGTTACTTTATTTCAATTGCAAATCTGTATTTTTGAATTATTGCTTTTTGGATTAAAGCTAAATTTTGTTTTTACTGCATTAACTTCTTTATTTGAAGTGGTACCAAGCGTGATTTTCTTCTATTTTTGTTGGGTATTTTACCACCGTTTCCAAATTATTATTAAAAAACTAAAAAGATTAAGTGATGCTTCTGAAATTTCCAGAAACCAGGAATTGAAAGAACTTCTAAGGCTTCATAATAACCTTCGATTATTACTAAAAGACTTGAATTCATGTTTTCATCAACCATTCTTAGCATTTTTTAGTTTCCAAACATTATTTATATGTGTCCACATGTACTATGGCATTACAACTCTCATCAATTCAACAACACCATTTTTTGAATACTGGCACTTGTGTTGGTATATAGTTCAGGCAGTTTTAAAAATAATTTTAATTTGCAGTATTACAGAATTTACTATTAATAAGGTAAGTTGAATATTTGAATTAAGAAGGAATTTAACATTTTTTGAATATTTTAATAAAGATAATTTTTATGATATCTATATCAATGATCAATTATGATATGAATCCAATAAAGTTCTTAAATCAAATTTTTATTCAAACTTTATTCCTTCCGCCTATCTATTGCATATAATTACCTAATTGTAATTAAGTAACATTTTTCTTTATTTAAGTAAAGGCTCAATATTTAATAATTCCTAGTCGTATTACTAATGAAAGCTAGAAAGAACAAAAATAAGATAACATAGGGCAAAAGATAAACCAATTAAAAAAAGTTAGAAAAAGAGATTGCCAATGCTTGTAAAAATTACAAACAATCTACGCATTTTTGTATTCACTCCTAGAAGCTGAAAAAATCTAGCAACCTTTGCCAAAAATAATATGATATCTAATAGCTGGAAAAAAAATTGATTTCCTAGTCTTGTTTCCAGTCTAGGAAATCAGTTTTTATGATTGGAGATCAATCAATAAAAGTTGAAAAAGTCACTTTTCCAAAAGGGAATGGGTTTCACTAGTGATGTAATTTGGCTTCTGCATTGTCTTTCAAATTCGAGAAACCAATTGACACAGTTTTGCAAGTAATGTTCTGAAAAAAATCCTCATTTGCATAGATAAAATGTTCATTTGCTTAAATAACAGCCAATAGAAGCAATCTATCTGATATGAATATTTCTCCAACCTGTACTGAGCTTGAAATTCAAGTTGATCAATATCATTTGTTTTACTGTGAGGCCAAGCTACTGTGATACATCATCTGTACTGAGTGCCCGGAGACCTGAGTATGGAGTTCTGTTGCTTGAGATTTTAATGAAATATAAGAGATTTTTATTGACCTTCATTTTTGATCTAGAGTTTTTTAAACTTGCAAAAACCCTAGACAGCAGATAAAGACAGCAGAATTTATTCTGCACACCAATCTACATTCCATCCATCGAAGGCTAACTTTCTTGCTGTGCATCAACCACTCCTCATCCTATTTCAACATTAAATGGAGATCCACCTTCTACACGGGTACAACAATACAGAAGGAGATGTCTTTTCTCAATTACAGGACGGATGAGAACTTATAATTGCTTACTTTAACATAACTGTTTCTGATCAGAACTATTGAATACCACAAATGACAGCTACTGGCTCCAATGAGAATTTTCAGTTTCATGGTTGTACTTTCACTGTGATGAACCATTCTGCAGAGAAATGATTACTAAAAGTAAAAAAAAAATCCTAGATGGATTCAGCGTCCTGTTGAATATCAATTCGATGCTCAAAATTAAAAATAAAGTTTTGAAAGGCCATATAGTAAGAAAGCATCAATTGCTAAAGGAGTAAAAAGGAGCAGTTGTGTATTCAATTACATTGATGAGTTTGGGCTCATGGTTCTTTAAGAATTGTATGAAGATTGTTACTCATTTATGAAGCAACAATCTCTTTCGAAACATTTTGAGTTGAAAGTATGAAATTTTCAACTTTATATTATAAAGAGTTTTAACTTAGATGATAGTATAAATAATAAAATCAGCACCAACAAATGACAATGAACTGAAGATTATGGCTACAATTAACAAGATTTGCACGAAATTAGTAAGGAGTTCTTAAAAGGAAAGAAAACAAGAGCAGCACTTGAGTAAACAAAAGAAAAGGAAATCGCCTTTCT
>JAFIDM010104405.1:0-10333 GCA_023159025.1 Thereuonema tuberculata | reverse complement strand
ATAAAAATCCATTTTATCATAATTTTTAGGTAAGTCATCTTCGCACACGTTAAAAGTATTTTAAAGTTATAAAAACTTTTAAAAACTACATATTTTTTGAGACTATTTTACGATGTCACAATTTTTAAACCCTTTCTTTGAACAACTGTATATCTTGACATATAAGTCGTAGAAACATCCTATAGTGCTTTATTTATAGCAAATTTACTGGCCTTTAAATTTGAGTCTTATGACGTTTGTTCTATTATATTAGTTTAGGAGATATTCAACCAAAAATTGACGAAACATCACAATTTTCATACATTGAGAAAATCATCATTTTTGGTACGTCTGTGTCTCTGTCACTATTCAAGCTACTGATCTGGTTTTGAGCTCAAACTGTGACAAAGTTACTCAACAAATACAAATTTAAGAAGGAAGGATAAATTTAAGAAGAATATTTTTTGTAAAAAAAAACCGTTCAGGAGATATTGTGTCAAAAAATAGGAAAGATCCAAAATTTTGATGTTTCGTTGATATCATGTGGCGCGCGGAAGTGGAAAATTTGGAATTTATGGTATAAGCCCAACACTAACAACATATCCAAAAATCAAAACTAACCGACCTTTTGCAAAGCAAACCCCTTTTTTTTGACGGATTTACTGGACAATTACGCATTCTTGAAATGTTTTGGTAATCCCAGAAAACGATGATTCCGCTTCAAACTGGAAATAACATCATTTCTCATTGTTAATCCGAATAATTTTGAAGGATAATGTAAAACTCATCAAAGTTTATAATAGTTTTCACTGAATAAGCAGATTTGAATAGAACACTTATCAATCAGCTAAATTATTATTCTTTTAAGACGTGATCGTCTTCATACAGCTTAACTTAAAAAAAATACAATATAGTACAAAAAAAAAGCTAAAAATTGTTAGGCAACCAACCTTTCTTATCCAAATATTTTCTGTGATATAAAAATTAAATTAAACAATATCCAGTTTTTTAAATAAAATTATACTATCCGGCCACTTTATTAGGTACATCTACTTAGTAGCGTGATGGGCCTCCTTTAACCCTCAAACGGACTGAATTCGTCGAGGCATGGATTCCACAAGATGTTGTTGGGGTGTTGTATACCATGCAGACATGAGTGTGTCACGCAGTTCCTGAAGAATTGATGGAGGTGTAGGCCTTGAGCGAACATCCCGTTCAAGCACATCGCACAAATTTTCAATGGGGCTGAGATCCGGGGATTGGGCGGACCACTGCAGCAAGGAAAAGTCGTCATGTTCCTCAAACCATCCCATAGTAATGCGGGATTTGTGCACCGGCACATTATCCTGCTGGAACGAGCCATCTGCATGAGGATAAACTGTTAACATGTACACTCTAGCATCCCTGACGTGCCTCCAGAGGTATCAATGAATAGAACGTGTGCCATGGAAACATACCCCACACTATGACACTGCCCCCACCGGCTTGTAGAGTTGTTGAGACACAGCACTAATGCGCACAGCTGGGATGTACCTAATAAAGTGGCCGGACACTGTATATTATATTTTTTAAAATTTTCAAAAATAGTATTTGCAATAGTATTGAAGAGGTATATATTTGCAAATCAAATTCTCTTTAATTTTTCTAATAGAAGCCTGACATTCTTCCGGACATACAAGTCGATGTTAAGTAGAGCTGTGTCTTCTTGAATAACAGAGAATATCATCTCCCTAACAAAGAATAATCGCTCGATTACGATTACTAGCGAGACTGTTCAAGAGGTAAGAAGAAAGTTCTCGAATAGCAGTAGTTGCAGATGTTATTAGATTATCTTATAGACTTGGGCATTTAAAACTTTGAGGTTTTAAACTCAGAATTCGCAGAGGCAATAGTTTTAAATTAGAAAATTGAATTAAAAATTAACTTCAAAGTAAGTTCAATTAGATTACTTTGAGTATCATAGTGTACACGAAACCATAGCAACCCCGTACATATTTAATTTTCTACAAATGATTATAAAATATGAAATTTAGTTAAAAGTAAAAAATAAGAAAACCTAAAGAAAAAGCATTGCAGTGAGTAGGATTCGAAACTGGATTATTGCAGCCACACCAAAATACCAACCACTTACAGTCACACTACGAATAAGACATTAATATCTGTTAGACGTTGAGAATACTAGAGGGCTGTCCAAAATGCTGCACGAGGTGCGGCCCGCATTGAGCTTTGATTTTGAAGAGCAAAAAAAAACAATAATTTGAATTCGTATTAGACATTTTAATTCTATCACTAATCGATAATCTGATAATTTTGTTTAGGTGTTTTGACATTACTGTATAGTCACGTGTTTTGGGGGACGAGACTAAGATGGCGGCTGGGATGGTAGCTTGGTTCATGAGCTCCTAGCATTTTTTGATTTTACGACAGTCTGTTATTGTTTAAGCTGTCGTGTTTGGTCGTAAGACTTTTATAAAGGTTTGTGGTTTTATCTTTTTGTTATTTTAAGTAGGGGTGAGGGTTTTTAACTCTGTTTTCTTAGCTTTTATCGTCGTTAGTTTTGCGTTAGGCTTAACCTCGTTTCTAAAATTTTTTTTTTTTTCCTCTCTCTTTCCTTCTCAGTTTGGGGGATGGGCGTTGTAGTGTTTATATCTTTTTAGTGTTTTAATCTCTTTGAGAGAGTTTGTTATTAGTGGTTTGGTGTTGATATTTTTATTTTTATTTTTCTTTGTTTTTGGATTTTTTGTTGATTGTACGCATTTGGTTACCGTTTTCCCTTTGGGGCGACCGCCATCTTGTCTTCTTCTTCATGGTTGTGTTCTTCTTTTGGTCACTCTTTTGGGATAGTTTTGATGTCTGTTACAAGAAGCTCTCATTGTTCCATTGGGGACGATGATTCTTTTAATTGTAGAGTTACGGAAGTTCTCAAAGGAAAGAAGGGAGAAATTGAAGAAAAAATTAGGAAAGAGTATAATGCTTGGCTTCGCAATCACTTAGGTGAAAACGAGGCAATTAAAGAAGGAAAAAAGAACGAAATTAGGGGAAAAGTAAGAGATGAATTTAAAAGGGATGTGGAAAATCAAGTTCAGGAACAAATAGAAGCTGAGAAGAGTTTTTTAGAAGAACATAGAGCTAAGAGTATTAAATTAGTACTAGAAAGTAATACAGAGGAAAATGATAATGATATCGTAACTGATGACAGTCCAGTTCCTATGCAATCATATAAAAGAAAAAGACAAAATTCATCGAGTTCCTTTTTTAATAAAGAAGAAGAATTAATTTCAGTATCCCCTATTATGATTAATGAATTTTATGAGGCAATGTCCTCAATTAAAGCAGCAATTACTAGAGAAGACAAGAACAGAATATTATTTAATAAAACAGATCAAAAGGATATTCTGATCTTGCTATTCAAAATATCTGAGATTTTCACGAAAACTTTATTTGAGAATAAAAACTACGAGGTAAAAAACAAACAACTAGGAATGGAAAATGTTGTATTATTAAAGGAAAACTCCATTCTTAATGAACAGAAAGAAAATTTCACAGGGTCGTAACCATTATTATTTTCTGAGGTTGTTAGAAATGAAAGCAATCACATAAAGTCTAAGGGTAATGCATTGATCATGGAGAACAGAGAAAAATTCGAAAAAGGTTAATACAGAATTTAAAGTATTAGTTTCCCTTAAAGATAAAGGAAATGTTGATGAATCCAGAAAGGAACTGAATAGACTCTTAGTTGATAATTTAAATACAAAGATTATTGATGGGGGACTAAGGAGTAGAGTGACCACAAGAAACGGCGACATCATTTTAAAATGCCAAGATCTTAATCAGAAAAGTAAGGTTGAAAATCAGTTAAAGAAGGTGGACAATTTGAATGTTTTGTCCATCAAAAACAGAAATCCAACTTTTAAATTAACGGGGATTCCTATTGAATATGAAAGGGAGGATATTATAAATATTATTTCTGAAAACAATACTGATTCTCAGTTGAACATTACCAGTGAAAAATTGGTTAATGGGATAAACATAATTACCGGAAAATTATGTCGGAACCCCCTTAAGAAAAATTGGCTACTGTCCATAAAGCCGGAATTATTTTCTTTTTTTAAATCCAGAGGCTACATTCTATTTGAATATTTAAATATTCCTTTCGAACAGGAGGTTCCTATTACGAGATGCTTTAAATGCAATAGATTTGGGCACATCGCCATTAATTGTAGGCAGGAGATCACTTGCATTAAATGTGGGGGGAGTCACCTTTCTAAGGATTGTGACTCTATCTCATTAAGATGCTCTAATTGTGTTAATGCAGGCTTTTCGGATGTTGCCCATCGTTCCGATTATAATTTATGTCCCTGTTATATGAAACATTTATCTGCAGTAAGAAAATCTATTATATATCAATGATCCATATAGGACAATTTAACATGGGTAAAGGGTGGTTGCCCTGGAACGAGTTACAACTTACTCAAGCCGAAATTGATATCTATTGCATCCAAGAACCTTATTGTCTTAGGAATGGAGCTATTCCCTCTTTTGGAGGTAGTTCATCTATCTTCTCTTGCGATTTTAATGAAGAAAGGGTCAGATCCTGTATAATTAATAATAATAAAAATTTAAATCCTATTAAACTTTCTCAATATCTCACTAGGGACATCGTTGCGATAGAAGTTACTACTAACAATATTAAAGTAATTATTATGAGTATTTATGCACATAAAGACGGGCAGCTGTCTAATCTTCTTCGATATTTGAACGAAATAATTTGCAAATACTCTCATGTCCTTATTGCAGGAGATTTTAATGCTAGGAATTTTATATGGGGTGATAATAAAAATGATGCGAGAGGAGAGGAAATTGCCAACTGGATTTTGAAAAATAATCTTTTCCTTTGGAATAATAGTGAGTCCATTCCGACTTTTTGTTCAAGTAACGGAACAAGCTGGATAGATCTTACTATATCTAAGGGCATTAATATATCTAACTGGAATGTATTTGAAGATTATATGGGCAGCGACCATAGATTCATTCGATACGAAATAGGGCTGAATACCATTGCACCAAGTCACACTTATTGTTTACGGAAAGCCAATTGGGCAGCATTCTCTGATTTCTTACGAACTAAGGAATTTTATCTTAAAAATGTTATTTTGGATAAGAATTGTGAAGATTCGGCCAATATTTTTCAAGAATTATGTAAAACTGCCTGCGACCTTTTTATCCCTTTTCGGAAAAAAACTTTTAGACAAAAGGAAGGTCCTCGTTGGTGGACCCCTCAATTGAGGGAACTAAGGCCGCGGACTAGGGCGTGGTGGAAAAAAATGGCCAGGTGCAGGGATCAACATCGAAAACGGGCAATTGGAGCAAAATGGAGAGAGGCGAAGGCTGAATACCTTCGGGTACTTAGAAAGGCAAAATGGGATTCTTAGATGGAATTTTGTACTATGGCTTCGTCGAGAGACTTATTTAGCTTACCTTTTAAAATCATTAGTAATAAAACCAAAAGGTCCGTAAATTTGAACACAATTAAAAATAAAGATAATAATTGGACCACTGATAAAAAAGAGATCAATGATTCTCTTTTTGAAACATATTTCCCTATTGAGGAAAATGATAATACCTCAAATGTTGATTTTGAAAGTAACGAAGTCTTATGTTCACTCGGTCCAGATGATTTTAAATTGAGTACTTCCGAATTACGGAGCCTTATTAATAATATTAACTTGGAATCCTCAGCAGGGCCAGATATGGTTCCAGCTAGATCTTTACCATACATCTTTGAAGCTCTCAATGAGATATGGGTCTCATTGATTAATAATTGTATGCACAATGGGGTTTTTCCGAAAATCTGGAAACAGGCAAAGGTGGTTCTTATCCCAAAAGGGCAAGGAAACTTTCGACCAATTTGTTTATTGCCTGTAATTGGCAAAGTTTTAGATAAGTTTATTAATAATAGATTGCGTTACTTTTTGGAAAATAATAACCTTCTTTCGCCCAATCAATATGGCTTTAGAAATAATCATAGTACATTCATGGCATGTCATTCCCTTCTATCATTTGTTCGACATCATCAAGGGACGAGTAGACATGTGGCAGCAATATCTATAGATATTGAAAATGCATTTAATAATGCAAGCCATCGTATTATAATGCAGGTTCTTCGAAAAAAACATTGTCCCAAAAACCTATACCATGTTGTCCATTCTTACTTAAATGAAAGAACAGTCTTTCTTGGTGGTTCTTCTCGTAGTACTAGGAAGGGCTGTCCACAAGGTAGCAATCTGGGGCCTACTCTGTGGCTTCTGGTGATGGTGGATTTATTTGAACGTTTTAATTGTTGGAGTAATGACATTGACCCAGAAGGAACAATTAAATTACAATCTTTCGCGGATGATACGATCATTTTGATCTCTGCTCCTTCCGTAAAACGTATTGAAAGACTATAGAATCACTTTTGGCCTGTTTTAAAGACTTGGGCAATTGAGAACGGCTTGAAGATGAATAGCAAGAAAACAACTGCCATTATATTTCCTTTTAAAAAATGCAAAATGAAACCTAATTTATATTTGGATCGAGACAAAATTGGTTTTAAAGATCAACTAACTATTTTGGGCTTGACATTTAATGTTAAATTAAATTGGATTGGTCATTTTAAGGAAATTAAAAGAAAAACTGCAGCTAATGCATTCAAATTGTTCTCGATGGCTCCTAAAAATGGAGGAATGAAATCAAAGATTAGGAAACAGATTTTTGAGGTTTTAATTAAACCCAAAGTTTTATATGCTGCAGAGGTCTGGGGTGGCTCTATTCGCAGCATTAAACATAAGGGAGCCTTAGACTCTATCGTGAGACCATTTCTCATTGCTATTGTCCGTACATACAGGACGGTTTCAACAGATGCGTTGTATGTCCTGTGTGGTATTATTCCCATGTGGATTCAGGCACGTGGTATTTTTAGACACTATGAGAGGATTGTGAATTTATAATATGTTCAAAAAGTTCCGCCAGCTGAATGGTTGCATCCCAATCGTAAAGATCCCATTACTTTCAATAATTGGGAGGATAACATTCATAATTTTGATTATGAAATTTATACTGATGGTTCAAAAAATGAGGAACATGTTGGATTCTCTCTGGTTATCAGGGATGCCGTTGGTACAACTTTGGAGATTGTCAGAGAACGTTTGCCAGATTATGCTTCTGTTTATCAGGCAGAACTTGAAGCAATCTCACAAGCTGTTTCTATTTGTCATGATTTATGGAATAATAAAAATGTTAAAATTGCAATAATTTCTGACTCTCGGGCTGCATTACTTTCTATTTCAAATTGCTCTTATTTAAATAAGACTGCCCGAGACACTTACGTAAATTATAAAGAATTTCTATCTGAAGACAGATCGATTCAGCTTTTTTGGGTTAAAGCCCATATTGGCGTCTCTGGTAATGAAGAAGCAGATAAAGAAGCCAAAAAAGCCTCTCATGGTGACGAAATCACTTTCCCTTGTCCTTTGCCCAGAACACATTCCAAAGCTATTAAACTCCAGGAGGAAATGTCCCTTTGGCAACACCATTGGGACTCTTCTAAAAAGGGCAGATTGCTCTACAGATTTGTAAATAATGTGAACATTAACCATCTTCTTTCTGATTTTATAACCAATCAATTCTTAACGGGCCACGGCAATTTTAATTCTTATTTGAGTAGATTTGGAATCAAGAATAACCCGGAATATGAGTTTTGCCCTTTGAATGAAGACGAGGATCCTGACCACGTCTTATGGCGTTGTCAGGATCCAAGTCGTGTAAGAATTAGAAATAAATTTGAGGCAATTCTCGTAAATAAAGGTTTTACATTTCCGGGTAATGACAAGGAATTTATGAAAATTAATAAGAATTTCTTTAAATTTATTCATGAAATTGGTTCCTCCTTCTAAACTACTCTTCGGGATCATGTTTTTTTTTCCTTCCACCTTACAGATACATTTTAATAACACTTGGGTGGCAGCCTAACAATTTTACTTTTTCTTCTGTCGTTTGGTAGTGGCCACCAAACGTGAAGTCTTCTTTCTTTTTTACAGGGGACATTTTTTTAATTGGTTTTCAAGTGATCCCGTTTGGTTTTGGTTTTGGTTTGGTTTGTTTTTTGTTTTTTGTTTTTTTTTTTTCTGCAGGCTACTCTCTTGGAAGGGTCAATGGGGAGGGTGGAGCCCGAGCTGTACCCGGCTCCTTGGATAGGGCCTTTGGCGGTCCATGGAGCTGTTCCGGGTGGGCTCCTGCCGACCAGATCATACCCATTCTTGGGGGTTGCCTGAATTGTTATAGAGGAATTTTTTTTTTTCTATTTGCTTAGTACTTTAATATGAGGGTTTTTTTTATGGTTTCTTGTAATTTGATTGGTAATTTTTTTATCGCTCCCCCTTTTAATATATGTATGTCCTTTGTCAATGTTTTTCTTTCTGTCCGTTGTGTATGCTGGGGACCCGAAATCTGCTCTGTAGGTAGTGGTCCCCATTTGTCTTATATGTTTTAGGCTATAGTCACGTGTTTTAAAATTGTTAGGTGTCAAAGAAGCGTTCTCACACTGTTGCTCCAACGCGTATACTCCGAGAACTCACGGGGAATTATTAATGCACAATTAGTGATCGTTCGTTTAGCCATCGAGGTTGTATAGCTCTCCAAATAATTTAATATATAAACTGTATTCATTATTCAGGATGCGGCACTCGGAGAAATCTTTTTTTGTTTAATGCGGCCCTCGGATTTAAGTTGGACAGATCTGCTTTAGTGTATTATCACGAGACTGGAACAGGAAGTGAAAATCGTATTTATTCCCTAATTCAAGTTATAAGCTTTCCAAAATAGTATCACTCAATTTTATCGACTTATAGTTGGGCTGTAGAGATGCTTTAGGATAGATTGATAGAACAATCTTAAAAGCTCTTTTTCAGTTTGTGTACAGGGGGTCATTAGAAAGATAGGTCGTAAAACTATTTTTTTCCTTTTTTTTTAATTTTTACTCGGAAATATGATTAGCTTTTTACATAATTTTATGGGTGTTTTACCAAGAACAGTATAACATTTAGGGTGAAAGAGCCGAAACTTTACTTAATAACAGATCACAGATAAATAAATATGCCCGAATATGTTTAATTCACAGTTCATTGTGAAATAAGTAGTTTATACATGAATTTTAGGGAACTTTCATGTATGCTTCTATAATGAAAGCAGTATTGTTCATTTTTTGTTATATGCAAATGAACAATTTTAAGAAATTAATGAAATAACTATGAGAATTAAATAAAAGTAAAGTAATCCGTAATAGTAAAATATGCTGATAAAAATAAAAAGAAGAAAAAAAAATACAAATAAAAATGGAATCTGTATTTCATTTCGAAGTAGATGACTCAGCTTGTGCATCGCATATTAAAGTGCCCTTCTGTGATTTGGCAGTAAACAGCAAGTAATTTAAAATTCTAAGGGTTTGAGGCCAATATTCCACTGTCTTTTAGTCGTTTTGATTATATTTACTTTGATAATTTAATGCTGAAATAAGAAATGCAAATGAAGACTTAAGACATTGGAAACAGAACGACTTTGAAATATTTTATAGCGGCGACGGAACGATACGATAATGAGTTTGATTACGTTCTTTCAGAATTTCAATTTTTTTCTATGTGATATTATTACTTATTATTATTATTATGTAAAAGTTTGAAACCTTTAGTTTCCCACGCAAACACAACATGGCGCGTCAAGGACCAAAGTACATATTGCCAAGTGTAACGACGTGGGCAAGAATGGTTAGGGATGTGTGGTGTGTCCATAAATTTCCTACTATGCGTGTTGTGTTGAGTATCACAACCTTCTGGAGTTGTGCATAAGTGTTTTTGTTAAGTCCTCGAGTGCTGAGACTGTGGTGCAATGTTTGAGACACGAGACCTGTGGCGGACAGGATGATGGGTACAACACGTACTCGGTCCTTCCTCCACTGCTTTTGGAGCCCGTGTGATAGATCGGTGTATTTACTGATCTTGTCTGTATGAGTTTTCTGCATGTTCTTGCTGATAGGCACTGCAATATCAATGAGATAGATCTGTTTGTTGACCTTATCAACAAGTGTGATGTCAAGTCTGTTGTGATGTCTGGTTTTGTCTGGGGATGGGACGGTCCCAGTACAGCTTATGTGAGGGGGTGACACTAGTATGCTTTGTGGTGTGTACTTATAGTATGGGACCGTGTTCTTAATAAGTGAGTGTTTGTGCTATCTGTTGATGAACGATCGACGCTACCTGATTGTGTCAGTGGAGGTAGTCTATTTGGGAGAGAAGGGGACAGCCTGACATTGTGGTCGATC
>JAFIDM010104403.1:0-10335 GCA_023159025.1 Thereuonema tuberculata | reverse complement strand
ATTTATGAAACGAAATATACCAAGCTCTAAGTCTTAGATTAGATTTACAAAACTGAATCTGCCATTAAAATTATTTTTCTAAATGAAGAAAATGAGTTTCAAGAGGTCAAATGTCACTGATTATATCTGTGAATACAAATACAGTAAAACCCCGTTATTACGCTCGACAAGGGACCATGGCCTACAAGCGTAATAAGCGGGATAGCGCTATAGACGGGAAATGATTTATGAGATGGGGAAAGATTTGGACACCATTTTACAGGAAACAAACATGATTCTGCAATAGATATAGTGCAAATATGAGCTTATTTCCTATTAAAAAGATCTTTGATTGTGGTTTGCAGTGTGTGTGTGTGTGTGTGTGTGTGTGTGCTACTGTTATGAATTACGTCATTTTCAATGCGGTTCAGGTAACTATTAACGTCAATTGATACACCACTAGGAGCAATACTAATATATTTTCGGAGCAGATTTAGTGCACACTTTACTTTTTTACGTTTGCAACAACTCTTCGCTGCATCGGTAATTACATCCCTATTTTTTTATTATTGTTCTAAGAGATGAGGGGATTCCTAGAGATTCTGCGAAATCCTTCCGACTTCGTAGAATTCTCGTCGTACTTACGGAGAATTTGCAATTTTTCACTTATAGAAAGGGATTTCCGCTTCGACATTTTGCACAACTGTGTATCACAGACCCGCACTTCACAGAGTTCAAAGATTCTCTCCTATCAGGGGAAAAAAAAGAATCTTTACAGTGTTACATTTCTTTTCGATACAAAATTTCCGATATAAAAAAGCGCTACAAGCGGGATTTGAAGCTTTATAAGAGGGTAAAAGTATACAGAGATATATAGAAAATTCCAGGGACCATATAAAAGGAGCGTAAAGAACGGGATAGTGCTATAAGCGGGAGCATAATAACGGGGTTTTACTGTACTTCAAAATCTGTTTTACGTAGTTTAAAGTATTTTTAAACGGTGAATCTCTATTTAACGAATTTTCCATATAATGAACTTTTTTTCGGGATTTAGCGACTTCGTTAAATAGAGGTCCGACTGTATTCAATTTTATTTTGAAATGTTCGAGTTTTTAATATTTTAAAAATTTTGATAGTAAGTAAATAAATCGGTCAGTACTTCTTTTTCCCTCAGCTGTATCCACATTTCTTTCATTTCCTCTAAAGGAATATTAATAATAAAAACATTTCAAGGAGGAAAAAAATAATAGATAACACGAAAAAGTTCGTTAAATAGAAAATGCACTTCGCTATTTGGAGGTTATTTTACAAAGAAATTAGCAAAATGTTCTTGTTTCCAAAGAAAAGTTCGCAAAATAGAGAAATTCTCAAAATAGAGGTTCGTTAAATAGAGGTCCGACTATATTTCCAATATTCTTATTAATAGTTTAATGTGCGTTAATTGTTCGTACCAAAGACTCAAGACCACCAAACAAATAGATTTATAATAAGTTTATATGTTAAAATTCACGAACGTTTTCAAAACGATCTGCGTTTCATTTTCAAGTGAGAATTCTACACTTGAAAATGATACGCAGGTCGTTTTGAAAACGTTCCTGATTTTAATGTATAAACTTATTATAAATGTATTTGTGTGATGGTTTTGAGTCTTTAATATTCCAATATTCTTCGATTATTCTTCTATATAGAGAAACTTAGACTGATCTATAACACGTATAAACCATATTCAAACATTAATATGTACAGATGTATTTACGTACACGTTGTCAGTATCAATGTTCGCTCCTCTTCAGGCAGTGTCTACTAGAATTACAACTAGATGGTAGAGGCCAATTCCCGGCGGGGATACCCCGCTCTGTTCTCTTGACAGCAGTCGTAGCTAATGCTTATACAAAACAGCCGTAGCAAGTGTATTCATTTGAAAATATTAATCAACGTATTTACATCTTATATTTACCGTAATTATTTAATCAAAATAAATTTAAAATTTACTTGTGCACTTCGTGAATTACGTGAGTTCTATATATACGTATGCTTTCTTTGCACATTTTCAATTTACGACGAAATCCGACTTGCGACCAGCCGTCGGACAAGAAACTGATCGTAAGTCGGGACCACTTGTACATTCCTATTTATGGTTAGCAGCTAAAATAATACCATCTATTGAAAAAATTAAAAAAAATAATTAATATTAAGTTAAAAAAATAATTACTTACTTGCATCTTAAGTGAAGACCTTGGTCTCTATATAAATTGTGACAGTCTTCACAGATTCGATCTAATTCGGCAAACGCAGATCTGTCGTAAGAACCACGACAGCCTATCGCATAGAAACTTGTTTCACTGAGATGACTCTTCTGCTTATCTATCGGTATCTCTCTCATTCCTTGTACGGCAGGGAGGACACAACACAGAACAACGACAGCCCCGAAAAATGCAATTAAAGAATTACTCATCTGAAAATAAAATTTAAAAAATGATAAACCAGATCACATATAAAGTTATCGTGGTCAGGATCATGCTCACGCCACTGTAAAATTCAGCCCTAATAAAAAAATCTAGAAAATAAAAAAGAAATTGTATCCTTAAGAAAATTGCTTTATTCCCAGCTATTATAAATTGTATGTGTTCTTAACTTTATATTATGATTTTGTGTAAGTAAATAACAATAATAATTACATATGTTTTTGCTATTGCAATAGCGGAAAAGTTTACTTAGGGTTAACTGAAAAGGTAAAGATAACTGCGGGAGGGTGAGAAACGACTAGACCCAACGAACCCGAAGGCATTGTGGGAAAGACGGTAAAATGGGGTCCCTGATTATTCACTTTTTGCTTGGTTGGAAGATGATGCGAAACTATCGGGCCTAAGGGTAGCATTCCCGAACACCAAAGAACAGCCATTGAATAAATTCTGAAAGTTTAAAATAGATTTAATTCTTTATTCGTATACTTTCTTAATACGTGCCATAATGAAAATTGTGACGACACTTCATCCAGAAGCTTTTGCACTTTTATTTGACAGAATGCAACAATAACAGACCGAGTCAATATCGGTCTGTTTTAATTTAAAATGTGCAATGTCATAAAAATACAGGAAGATTCTTATGCTGTTGGATTCGAATATTAATTAACGGTTTTTTTTCTTTTTTTTAAATTACAGCAAAGGTTCCGTTCATTGAATGTCGGATATCCGCGAAGTTTTTAGTAATTTCAAAGCTATCAGAACGATAATCATTGATGGACATATAACGAATCAAAATTTGCTAGATGTCATTCAATGCAGTTCAACAAAACGTCATCACGTTGTAAATGTACGTTGATTTCGCGTCTTCTCTTCATCCCGTCAACCCCCGCCCAAACCTAGTACTGTCCAATCTGAGAGGAATGTGACTCTTACTAAAATTGATTCTCGTTTGTAGATTTCCTGTAACACGACTTGACGATCAACAGCACTGTGTAATAATTTTTAGATTATCAACTTAAAATTCAGTTTAAAATCGATATAAAGTTGCAGAATTCTGTGATTGAATACTTTTTAAAAAGGGCTATATTTAAATTTTCCTATTTTAGAATTTTTATGTAGTCATCGCTTTTGTAATACAGTAAAACTTCGTTAAGTCGTCACTCAAGGGACCAAACATTTTTTGACGACTTAAGCGGAGTGACGACTTAGGCGGAGTGGGAATTTTGTAAAAAAAAAAAAACCAAAAAAACACTGAAATACAGTATCTTTATGAATTGCTGTAGGATTCGATGAGAAAAACGAGATTTTCAGAAATCAATACATGCTGATGAATGAGTGGAAAATAAAAAAAAAAAAAAATACTTTTTTTAGTTACCACATTTTAATCGTTTTAAAAGAAAGGCAATGTCTGTCTTTGAAACGTTCCAGCATCTTTGAGAATCACGGAAGAAATCGGCACGTTTTGCGATCTCGCATGTTTTAGCCATCGAACTAAAACCTCATCGATCTCGTTAAACTTCGATTTCCTCATTCTCTTTCTTTTGTCTTTGCAATCAGCTTCTTCAGTTACTTGTTTCGATGAAAGAATATCGTTTAATGTAGTCCTGGGAATGTGGTGTTTTTTGGTAAAAGCTGTTTTCGAAACATTTGATTTTTCAAAAAGTGCAATTAAGCCTTTTTTTAAAATATTACATATGCCTACTACATTGGCACTTGAAAGGTATATAAAATTAGTTACCTAAATATACACGAGACGTTTCGGAACTTCATTTACAGGTTACAGAGACAAGAAGAAGGAACCTGTAAATGAAGTTCCGAAACGTCTCGTGTTTTATTTAGGTAACTAATTTTACATACCTTTCAAGTGCCAATGTAGTAGGCATATGTAATATTTAATAAAATGGCACGTTAAATAATCTTATATATAAGTCTTTTTTTTCTTTAAAAGATAACGAGGTAAGTTTTCGTTTCTCTGGCATGTTAAAAACGTAATCCGAAACACGAAATTGCAAGAGAAAAAATAGCCCTTATAGCGAGGCTTACTCGCTATGAAATGAAGTCACACTCAAGAGCGGTCAAGAAATACGTCTACACTCAATAGAGTCGCAGCGAGAAGTGTGCTTTGAATGATTAGCATCGAGATTCCAAGAATCCAAATCCTCCGAAGGGGTTGGAAGGGAATGAAGTGACAGGCATGGTCGAAAATTCCCCATAAAGGCTTGGCTTTCTTAAAGTGAAGGGGCGAGCTGAAAAAGACAACACGATGGCATGCAAAATGGAGAAGAAAGATGCTTTTGGCCATTTTTGAGGGTGACGAGTTATCCGGAGTAGAATTAAATTTGGTGACGGGTAAAGGAGGGTTATTTTACATTATTGTGTATGAGACCTAGTCGGGACCAAAGAAAAACGACGACTTAAACGGAGTGACGACTTATCCGGGTGACGACTTAACGAGGTTTTACTGTAATAAATTTTGTAGTCCGTAGATGCGAAACATCAGAAAGACATTTTTTTTTTCCTATTCTTCCTTCGGCAGAAAACGAATGTGAATTGAACAAATGAAAGACAATCACAAACGAAATAGAAGTTCCCCTACTGCTATGTACGGGATAAAATGTTTCATAATAATCCTAAAATCAATCCAACCATTTTAGATTGATGATAATGAGAATTTTTATAACCTTATTTTTAGTGGTATAGTTATGATTTTTGGTGATCCTTTCAGAATGATCAAAATGCTGCCCAAACGTGCCATGGTCTTATTTTACAACCAAAAAAAAACGTTTTGTACCTTGCAACCAAAAAAGAAAAAGTAACAGCACCGTAAATGTTGTAGTCGACTCTTACCCATCTGCAGTTGCTGTGTTGGTCTTTGTTATTATATTTCTTAATTGTGAAATTAATAATTTTTCGTCCCATAGAATATTCATTATAATATCTCTTACAGATAATTCGCTCCGAAAATAACTTTATTAATACAGTAGAGTCCCGTTAATCCGGACTAGATGGGACCGGACCCTGACCGGATCATCGAAAGTCCGGATTAAAGAGAATTTGCCTTAAAATGCACATAACACAAGTTTTCGATGGGTAAAACTAAAAAAATCGGCGTTTTTTCTTTCCCTACAGCTTACTTTTAGTTTTAATACTACATACTGTATAAATAGACCTAAGTTTTTAACCTGCGAACTATGTAGGATTATCAAATGTAGGTTCATTGGTTGAATCAAAGCAGTGACGTTCGGGGGCAGAAATTTCAGAAAAATGTCCTCTTTCGCAATTCTTCAGGAGAGTGGCACGGTGCATTGTCTATGAACAACGCAGTTTTTTCTGGGAGTTTTTTCCTCATTCAAAAAATTCTCTTTTTTTTTTAATCCCGTCCGGATTAACCTGATGTCCGACTAGCGGGGCCCGAATTTTTTCATTGATTTCTGGTTGCCATGTTGAAATTATTTTTCCTGTTAATATTGTTTTTTTTGTAACTTTCTTTGCTGCCCCTCCCATTGTTGTGCTTAAATCTCCCAAGGTCAGAATACATTGTTTTCAGCCCGTGCGTATTTCATAAGAGACAGCGTCACCCGTTCCACGGAATACGATGGTTGCAATGGCTTCCCAAAGAAAATTAACGATTTGACATCATTCACCTGTCTTCAAACCAAAGTGAACTGTCTTATCAAATGTATTCGCTCACTTTCCCGCATCTCCCATTTTAGAAATTGACGAGATATTTTTTCATAGACTAGCAACTGAATAACTAGCATAATTTTTAGTCAACTTCCTAGAAAAACGAGGCTCTTGAAATCAGTTAGGTATCTAAAAGCTCTCCCTGAACTTCTTTTTTTTTTATTAAAATAAGTTTAATAAATAAATAAGTTTTTCAATATAAGAGGAAGACCAACTATAACAATCTGACCAATCAGAAGCAGTCTTTCATTACGCCATCTACTGAAGATACCGATTTCCCATCATATTTACAATTCTCTACAGCCATTGGTCAGTTGAATCCTTCCTATTTCTGGCTTCCTGATTGAACTTTCTTCCATTACTCTCACTCCTCCAATTATAAATAGACATGTTCCCTTTATTTGTAACCTCCAGATGACAAGGGAGCCGCACAAGGTCTCCGGAAGCTTTTGTACGTAGGTTTAGTTTTTAATTTATATTTTTGAACGAAATTTTGTATGTGGGTGATTTTCATTTAATCTAAATAATATGTAACTGAAATTTTCCTAAAACTTTGTACAAATTTAAGGACAAGAAACGATCTAATATTTTATAACTTTATAAAATGTTATATCTATCTATAAGGTATGTGGCCCAAATATCGCCCAGGTTCCTAATACCGCCCAGGGCGATGTAGGACGGGATAGTGATGCTATCACAGGGGAACCGATGGAAACAATTTGCCATTCCTTCCATTAGCACGCTGTGTTCGTTTGGTTGTGTTAGTTCAACCAGTTTGTTTTTTATGAATTCTTGAAGGTTTTTCGTTCTGGTAAGTTATGAACCTACTGTTTCTTTTAGTGCTGCAGCTTATGAATTATTCATGACATCGCAACCATCTAATATCGTGAAGTAGTGAAAGAAATAACCTATCTGTTGATAATGTCTGTCACTTGTTAGAGGTAGTCGGTTTGTCTGTAGCGTCCCCCAAATTGACTAGCTAGAGAGTGCCCAATATCGCCCACCTCGTTGTTCCATATATCGCCCACTGTGCGACAGTTTATTTTGGTTTATTACAGATGTCTCAACGTAAGATATGGGACAGAGAAGTTGTCACAGCTGTAAAAAATAAAAAAATGGGCCTTCTGAAAGCTTCCAAAACATTTAATGTCCCAGTCTTGTGAGTGGGTCACCATTCACAATTGCTCTAATGAATTCTCTCAGCCCTAAGGGGCTGAACTTAGACGATCCAAAGCAAAAGAAGCTCGCAACACCCATAAAGAATTGCGAAAAGATTAAGAAAAAAAACAAAAAAATGCAAAGAAGTGCAAAAAAACAAAGTATTTAATGGTGTGGGCGATATTTGGAACACTTTCACAAAATTCAAAATATGAGGTTTGCCTGAACAAAAATTGAGGAAAAATACAAAATAATAGTTATATCTATAATTGGTTCAGGAACACGTAAGTGAAGGTTCATACGGCATATTGTAATTGTTTGCAAGCAACTGAGACGATAAATGACAAGAATATGGGCAGGTTTTCTTAGATGGGCGATATTTGGGCCATATACCTTACATATGCATACAATATATATATATGTATATATATTTTTAATGCGAGACTTTTCGAGTGCATTATTTCCACTACTTAAAAAAAAAAGAAAATACAAGATTTAACGAAATGAGGCATCAAGTTCTTCAGGAACTTTATATTATGAATGTAATATATGCTGCTTAAAAAAACAAGACGATCCATTGTATCTTTTCATGCAAAAGTCTGCCCAACACTAAACAAGCCTGATTGAATTTAAAAATAATAAACTTGAACATAGGAGAGTTTAAACTGCAATAAAATGCCTTTTGTGCCTAGCTGTGACTGGGCAAGGTTTTGATATTGTATTAATTACAGTGAATTTATTATTGTTGTTTGTTTGTGTGGGATCCAATAGCCTTTCACGCCTTCAAGTTGATCATCAATAGGGGTAAATCTCGCTGATGAGTCCTAATAAGGATGAAACAGCTATCCCAGATTCCCTTTTGATGATAACTAAAAGGAGTGAAGTGAAATGTTCATTTCGGTACTCAAATTTAAACATGTTTTCATTAGAAAATATAAAAATAATGGATTGACTAAATTTAGATTCAGTCTTTGTGGCGCCAACAAAAAATTATGCACGCATTTAATGCATTGAAATTACAACTTTAAACAAAACAGCATTTATCTGTAAATGAAAGCTAACGGCTTAAACTAATTTTTTTCTTTAAAGTTCTTAATCGATTTTATTTCAGTTTTTTCTGGTAAGATATGAAAGAATTGATAACAAGTTCTAAATTATATAGATTTTTAAAGGTGACTTTTTTTTCTGCAGTTTTTTTGTTATTTAAATACATGAATATTAAGTAATTTAAATAAGTTTAATGATATTAATGGTCTTTAACGGTGTTGTGACCACAACCGTTATGCTGCGTCAACCCTTCGGCTTTGCTGTAATTTTGATTGCAAAATTCGATTCCTTTTATATAAATTAACAGCATAAAGTTACCGATATCTTTATTTCCCCTTTCAAGTATCTGATATATTAAGAATCTAATATTAATTTCTTAGTTTGTTTGTTTTTTTGGTTTTTTTTTTAGTTTTACGTTTTTAACTCAACTTTTACAACTTGAAGAAGAATATTATTCAAAATAATATTAAAAATTTTGAGTGAAACGTCTGCATCGACAGTTTGATGATAAGCAGTCGACACGTTTGAGTTTATCTATCCATTTATAAGTTACTACGTCTCGTTCTATAACCTTTTAAAATAAATATGAATAACGAGAAACAACCTTAAATTCTTTCAACAATGAATGGACACAATATTACAATATTTGCAAATTAACAATGATGGTACATTGCTGAAATTACTAATGCACTATTTGGGTTTTCCAAATATATTTCAGAGGGTCTAGACTGTCCCCTCTGGGGACTCTGTCCATTAATTGTTGGTGTATTTGACGTACGCTACTTACTGTGGCTTAGAGGATTGGTGGTCCGGCAGATCTGATGCTCTCTTATTCCACCCAGCAGATGCTGACAGCTTTTATACCGTCAAGACGCCGGAATCTAAACATGACGTCGAGAAGTGGGTAAGAAGTGGGGGAACGGATATCAGACCTATGAATGGGCAAAAGTTTTAGACAGAACACACGAGTCATCTCCCTGAAGAAGTTCAAGTAAAATCAATGGAACCAAGTCAACTTTTAGTCTGTAATTTACCAATCAGAATTCTGATTAGGAGAGGAGAGATTTCCAACGCGTAATTATATAGGAGGCATAGATTAATTTGGCATATGAAAGCCAAATTATATGTGCTTTGCAATGATGGCAAATGCATCTCGTTTCAGTTGCAGTTTAAAGAGTGATTATCTTTGATATTGGTATATAAATAGCAATCAGAAAAGTCTGAATCAAAATTAAGGGAAGTTCAGATTATTGAGAAATTTCATTAAAGAAACTTTTCACCAAAAACTTTTCTACTGCTATTTTGCTACAACTGTTGATGAAAGTAATTGAAGAAAGAAAGACGTTATCGGATTTAGACGGATTTAAATAGATACTTATCATATTTAAATTTTGATATTAGATACTGTTCTAATACAACAGAAGAGATGGAAATATTTATTTAAATAAATCCTTTCAAAACACAAACAAATTATTCTTTTTAATATTGTGAAAAAATAATGCTGTTACTATAAACCAATAGAGTATAAAATCTTCAAAATCTGTAAGTTAAAAACTTGTCATCTTTTCCCTGTCAGTTAATTAGGGTTGTGGTTTCTGTTGCTGTCCAATCACTCCTGTCTCATAATGAAATTCAAAAGCTTCACATGAACACACAGGACGTCTATTTGTCGTTTTAGTCTTTTTTTGTGTGTGTTCTTCTTTAAGTGCAACAACACGAACACCACACTTTTGAAGGAGAGAAACTGTGGTGGTTTCTTTTTACCTTCCACAGGGCTAGAAAATGGAGAGGTAGCATTCAAAGAAAGATTAGAGAAAATTAAGATTAGAGAATTTAGATTAAAGAAAAAGGGGTTATACGTGCCCGATGAATCAATGAAAATAGCAAAAAAGAAGGCACAATGCAAATAACAAGAGAGGAAAGGATTCGCACCCTGAGTTCGCCACCGGGAAGAGACTGGGACGGGCCGTTTCGTCCTTTTTAGGACTCATCAGCCAGCCAA
>JAFIDM010104402.1:0-10335 GCA_023159025.1 Thereuonema tuberculata | reverse complement strand
AATTCCCTGTAATTTAAATAGCATGGTTAAAACCCATTGCTATCACATGTCTTTTTAAATCACCCAATAAATTGTTAAAGCCCCCAACCAATCAAAATCAATGTACATAGGCTATTTAAATACATGCTCTCCCTGAAATAAACAGATGAGAATAGATCAGTTACAGATTCCCAGCCAGTTTCAGTCTAATCTTTTTGCTACGGACCAGGCGAAATTACACATCTCAATATCTTATCATTTAAAGCCATAAACTAGCATTTTTCATAC
Source organism: Thereuonema tuberculata (assembly GCA_023159025.1). Lineage (NCBI taxonomy): Eukaryota > Metazoa > Arthropoda > Chilopoda > Scutigeromorpha > Scutigeridae > Thereuonema > Thereuonema tuberculata. The sequence goes on along the minus strand of JAFIDM010104402.1, from coordinate 10,068 downwards.
CTACTAAAGACATCTTTAGCATGTAAAATACAGTATAAAAAACAAGAGATGTAATAAAGACATCATGTGTTTTGATGGAATGCGATTTCTAGCACAACGTTTAGGGCACTGGTAAGATTTTTATTTTCCTAATTAATTTGATAAATACAGCTTCAGAGATAATCATGACTTTAAAAGTCATATGTCAAAGTCATATGTAAAACACTTTGGAATGTTCTCGTTATTGATTGGTGCTGGTAAAGAAAACAGAATAGGTTATAGCCCAAAAATTCAATCCTTTCGGAAGTAAGGAAGTATAAAAGTAGTAAAAGTCATGGGATCTATCAAGCGATTTGGATTGCCTTGTCTATGAAGTGGATTAATTTATATTAGTTTATATCTAAAAAGAAAGATTCAAAGACAATACATACTAACAAGCGAAAATTGAAAAAAAAGTAAAATTAGAAGCTGGAAAATTATGATCACCATTAAAAATGTTTAAAAAAGTCTTTAATTTCCTCTTCAATTAGAAAGATAGGTTCTAAATACATACATACATATACATACATATCCTTTCCTGTTCCACCAACTGTGGGTCTAGGAATTAACTAAGCCTCTCCACCTCTCCCTGTTCTTCCAAGCCTCTTCTCTACATATTCTTTCCCATGGGATGCCTCTCTCTTCCAGGCTGTGCTTCACATCATCGAGCCATCGCTTACGCAATCTCCCTCGTGGTCTCTTCCCTCCTTCTTTTAACTCATGCCAGACCTTGGGAGTTCTACCATCTTCCATTCTTTTCACGTGCCCGAACCACCTCAGCCTTCCCTCTACCACCTTTTTCCTCAAACTTTTTACCCCCAACTCCTCCCGGATATCCTCATTTCTCATTCTATCTAATCGAGTCTTCCCTACTATACCTCTAAGAAACTTCATCTCCCCAGCTTGAAGTCTACTCCAGTCTCTAGCATTCATCACCCATGTCTCCGCTGCATAGGTGACTATAGGCACGTAATACATTTTATAGATTATTTCTTTTGCCTTCCTTGGGACTTTCTTATCCCATATCAGGTGTCTCACTCCCTGGTATAGCTTTCCCCCTTTCTCCAACCGTCTTGTGATTTCATGCTCCACTCTACCATCACTTGTTATTTCGGTCCCTAGGTAAGTAAAACTATCTGTGATCTTCAATGCCCTGTTGTTTATGCAGATATCCCTTTCCAGGTTTTTGTCCCGTCCTACCACCATCACTTCACTTTTCTCTTCGCTAACTTCAAGATCCACTAGTTTCAGTTGTAGAGTCCATTCATCCAATTCCCTCTGTACGTCAACAATTTCCTCACCCCATATTACAATGTCATCTGCGAAGATCCTATGCTTTGTGTCTTTACTCTGTTTTTGTAAGTTTTCCTTAACCTTTCTTCCTACCAATTCCATTATTATATTGATCAGGTTCTAAATATAGCGTTAAATTAAAAAATAAAAAAAAAATCTTTAAAGTGTAAAGGTCGAAGATACTGAAAACAAACAATCAAAGCAGTTTCACAAGATGATTTGAATATTCCATTTATCAATTATTATATAATTAATAATCCGAACTATGCTCGTGAGTGGAAAAGTATCAAAATTGTGAGTAAAGATTCTAACAGATTTTTACTTAAATTAAAAGTAACAGAACCTTGTTACTTAAAAGCTTCATTACAACTCTTAAATCGAATATACGAATTTCTGATAGTAGCAAATTTCTGGATGCATCTTTTCTTTAGAAATGAACTTATATGTGCAATATTAGCATTATTATATAAATAATGTACATCAAATGTAATATTGATATAGCATTGTTTATTAAATAAAAAGCACATATTACTATATTACAAAGAATGTATTGTGTTTTCTCTGTGACCAAGTACAAACTTATGTACGAAACATTTAAGAAATGATTAAATGAATATATTGTTACATGACAGTTTACACAGCGGCGTCTGCCCCCTAGAATATAGTGAAATAAGCAAGCAGCGCTTCCCGTCCCTACCCATGGTTTGCGGGAATGGACGCGTTGTCGGCCTTTTAACCAGCTCCAGAGGTCGGAGACTTCATTTCGTCTTGTGGCAGTGAGCCACACAAGGAGTCCTCCAGCCAGGAGAAGCGAGATGCAGAGTTCGACTTGTGGCAGTGAGCCACACTGGATCTCCAGCCGGAGAAGAGAGAGTAGAAGCAGATCGTCTTGTGGCAGCCAGCCACACTGGAGCTCCACCAGCCGAGGAAGAGAAGCAGAGTTCGTTCGTGGCAGCTAGCCACACAAGAGGGTCTCCAGGCCGAAGAACTGGGAAGAGAGACGACAATACGGTTGCCGCCAGCCACAGAAGTGAATCTCCAAGCCGAGACTCACCGCCAACAAGTAGTCTTAGCGGCCAGCCGCCGCCAATAGGTACGAGAGAAGCCCGGTAGACCCAGCGACCAACTACCGCAACTACCGTTTATGATTGCCTTCGCAGCAAGCTGCCGCTAACAGTCGATCTCCAGCCGGAGATCGGAGAAGAAGGGAGCAGTCCGCCTCCGTAGAAGCAAGCCGAGATTGAGTCATCCTTCCATGGAAGCGAAGATCCCCTCGACAACCAGGACCGCCTTCAGACGAGAGGTTTCCAACCGAAGCCATCATAGAAGGACTCTTAAGACTGATAGTTTAAAAATAAAATTAAAAGAACCTCAGTGGCACGCCAAGTGAATTTGGCACGACAGCAATATTATACCTGTTGATTAAGAATATTTTATAATTCTATTTATCTTAAATTTATCAAAAAGCTCTTTAAATTAGAATGAAATGATATTACCTGTTGTGTAATGAGTTCTAGGAAAACTTCAATAGTTTCTGGTAAAGTCAGAAATGTGGCATCAAGAAACACTCCTATGTTGCCTCCAAGATCTGCTAAAAGGTTTGACAGTGTATACCAGGGTTGTTCTTCTATTACTGGTACTACATAATCCAGAATTTGTAGTTTAAAATTAAGATCAGGATAACGATGAAACTGAAACTGAAACTGAAACTGAAGGTTTGTAGAAAGAAAATATTTCTTTACATTTCCTAGGACATTGTTTCATACATGATACCTTGCAAAAAGTACATCTCTTCCTTTGAGAAGATTAGAGAGAACATCTACTGACGTGTTACATTCTTTAATCTTGGGAAAATAAGGCACTCTGCAAGAACATCAAGAAGAGTTAATATCTTAGGATTAAAATATGTGATAAAAGTAATAATTTATGAATAATATAGATATAACTAGTTGACCCGTGCGAATAATTCGCAACAAAAAACCACCTTTAAGAAATAATAAACAACTCCAACAGCTGTCGTGCATGTTAGAATCGTGCATATTTATATTGTCAATCGGTGGCGCCTTCTCCATTTTTATAAAAAGGTTGACCTGTGCATGGTATCTTGATCAGTCACCGAATGGTAATGTGGAAATAAATAAATGAACAGATTGTCAATAGATCACGCCTTTTACATTTTTATAAAAATATTTTTAAAATAAAGTTTTTTAACGAAAACATAAATTTAAACAATTTGTTTATTTTTCGTCATTAGCGGTGAATGTAATCTTCAAAATCTCATTCATTGATTTTGATGAAGTATTAAGGATAATAAAAAAAAAAAATCTTTATGAAGTAATATATGAGAAGTTGACAATTTTTTGTTTTTTATTGTAATAAATCGTTTATTTTTATTAAAATATAAATCTTTGTTTGTTTTTTTGTATCTTATTAAATAAACGATGAAATATCCTTTTGAAGTGCATTTTTACTCAAAAAAGGATATATTTGAAATTTACGACGCTACAGCATTATTTAAAATGTTGTTTCGCTTTCGAAAGATAAGTCGCTTCTGTTAAAGCGTGTCTACATTTTTATAAAAAGGTTTTTAAAATAAAGTTTTTTAACTAAACATTAATTTTAAACAGTTTGTTTATTTTTCGTCATTAGCGGGGAACGTAATCTTCAAAATGATGTCTCAATCATTGATTTTGATGAAGTACTAAGGGAGTTATGGAGTGCCGACACTAAAGCACCTTTGAGAAATAATATATAAGGATTCTGTAAAACAAATTCCCTAAACTAGAAAATTACGTATGACATGAAAAAACATTTCGGATGGCATCGCAAATTCGTTAGATGTAATACAACATCTACCATTAAAGTTTCAGCAATTTCATCAGGGTAATTAGATGTTGAGTTTTTGTGATGCTTTATGGATAACAAAGTTTCTCTTTCAGACTTACAATCTTCAGATAAAATTTCCACCAAAACTCAGCTTTTGAATATTGAATTATTGAATTTTCAGTGATCTAGAATAAATAGTTCATGAGTTATCAAAATCGAACAAAATTATTAGCTGAATTTAACCTAGCTTCTTACTTAGACCAGTTTATGTGTCAAAATTACATATAAATCTCCGCTTGATACCACTTAATTTTGAAGGTTACTAAACTCTTTCTGATTATTGTGCTTCTGTGCAAAAAGAGCTCCTTATTATTTCAAAAACAATTCCAATTTGTTAATAAAACGTTCGTAGTATTGAGTTATTAGTAGTATTTGGTTATTTGAGAATAATTAAATGCTGAGTTTTTATGATGCTAATTAGATAACAAGCTTTTTTTTCAGATTAATTATCTTCAGGTGTAATTTCCACCAAAACTCAAATTTTGTATATTAAACTATAGAAGTTTAGGCTTTATAGAATAAACAGATGATTGAGTTATCACAATCGTACAAAATTATTAGCTGAATTTAGTCTTGTTTCTTAAATGGATCACTTTGTTTGTCAAAATTACATAGAAATCTCCGCTTGATACCATAAATTTTTAAGATCTATAATGCACGAAGAGTTCTTTACTGTTTCAAAACAATCTCAGTTTGTTAACAAAACGTTCTTATTTAAGCTTAAATGCTTGTGATATATCAAATACTTTAATTTTAGAAACAAAATAGTAATCTTCACCAATATTTCGTTCTTTTATTCAAAGAACTTCTTCAAGGTGTATCTAAGAAGAAAAAAAAATATTTTTGTTTTAGAAAACAAATAAATTAAACACAAATAAATCTTTCACGAACTAAACGTGAATAACAATAAAATCAAACCAAAATATTCACAATCCAAATGTGAATAATAAAACAAAATAAATAATCATACACGAACCAAATAACAACAAAAGATTCATGATTTAAACAATAACAAAATAATAAAAACATTTTCTATAAAATAACAAAGACATCCACTACAATCTGTGTTTTAGAGTTAATTTTATTTATTGCTATTCACATTTGGATTGTAAATTGTAGTGGATGTCTTTGTTTTATTTGTGTTTATTTGTTGGTTTTAGAAAATAAAGATATTTTTCTTTTCTTCTTATGTAAATCTTGAAGTTCTTTGAATAAAAGAACGAAATATTTGTGAAGATTAATGTTTTGTGTCTAGGATTAAAGTATTTGATATGTTTAATAGTTTTTGAAGTTATTTTGCTTATGATACAGTTTCATTTTATGTTCAAATTTAAATTCTTTTGAGTTAAAAATTTATACACTAAACACCGTTTATTTGTATATAAAATAACCATATCTGATAAGTATAGTTTTATAACTTTGTATAACTTAACATGTTTCACTTCGTTTTTCAAGAATTAACGAAAATGTCTAATGCTGTTTGGAATACATTTCGTATTAATATAATAAAATAATCTCATGCTGTATACATAATGTGAATAAAAATAATGAAATAATTATTACATATTACAGAATGTTACACAATATATGTTACATCACTATTTCTAGAATATTCATTTCATGAACACATTCATTTACCAAATCGCAATTTATACAATTAATGTAACAAGGTAATGTGATATGGGTAGACATATTTTTGAGAATAGAATCTTCTATTCATTGTACAGTACTTTGAACAAACTATACTTACCCACAAGAAATGAAAGGATCCAATAAATTCTTCATACATTCAGTAATACACTGTTCCACTTGAAGAGGATTATCACATGGATTTGTAGATAGATTCAGGTTGAGTTTCTAAAATTATACAGTAATTACAATATTTATGAAGCTGAAATGTTCTGTATGTTAAATTTTCAAAATATAGAATAAAAGTGATTGTAGATAAAGTAATTAAGCCAAAATCCCAGTTCCCCTAAGGATACAATACATCTCAGAATTCATGAAAAAAAGAAAAGGATTTTAGCTCCGAGAAAGAAGCTACTCCCAATTTACAGAAGGTGCGGTGACCCCTAGGATCGGTCTAGAAAAAGAATATTTTGGAAAACATCTCCGACCTCAACCAGATATTGAACGTGATTCCTCTAGCAGACTACCACCGCCTACGTCATTGGACCTTTCTTTTCCATAGGTGAAAAGAAACAAAATTTGTGTTATTGTGGTTTTTGTTTTTTTTCTAAAACCGAATGTTTTTAATTTACATTATTTTAAATGTCATAATATATCAGCAGTGATGATCGTTACCTCAGAAGATTTTAAAAATACTTGTAGGCTTATCATAAAAAAAAATCACTTACTTGAATTTGATGCAGCAAAAATGTTACTTTGAACTTCTGCATGAATGTTTTTCCATCATTGTCTCTGCGTGATGCATCAGCTCCTGTTGGAATGGACCACACCTAAATATTTCAAATAAAAAAGATTTCTTTAATTGCAGAACGCTTTTTTAGTTTTTTATTTCTAAAAACTTGATAAAAACAGTAAATATTTGGAAACAAAACAACCAAAAAACCAAATTGGAATTAATAGCTGTTCAGTGTGTGTTCAGTTATTATAAATAAAGAATTTCTGTAGGTGTAAGATGATAAAGGAATTAGGTCTTCTATATTCCATTTCAGAACTCATCTTCAAGACTAGAAGGAGAAGGAGAAAGAAGACACAGAATGATGAATATTCGAGATAGGATGGATTAAATCAGCAGTCGAGAATGTTTGGTTTTATAAACCAAGGAAACATGAAAAAAGGAACATGAAACATGACATGAAACATGACTGAAGCTGCTGTGGAAGGCAAAAAAAACTGGTTCGAAGAATTAGAAAAGAATAAGTATCTTCCAATGATGTTTAGATGTAAGCAATGAACCAAATTAAAGTGTTAATCTGTAGTTTTAAGTATTTCAGGGGCTTGACTGATGTTTCGGTTGATGAAGGTTGGAGTTTGGATTGGATGAACAAATTGAAAAGTAATTAAAATGGTGGTCATGTATAAAATTAGTACAAACTGTGGATGCGAAAATACAGATAAAACTTTGTTTATATGTGATTGGGCTATTTGAGATTGATAAGTATACACTGAAGTTTGTAATTAATATAAATATTTAGAAAGTGTTATTCCCATAACACTTTACGAGGGCCACTCTGAAATTATTGAGTTGTGGCAAATGCGGTAACAAATTAGAAGTATTTATGACGAGCGCTATGAAGTACGATTTACTATCAATGCGAGTGCAGTCAGTTCTCTTTCAATCATTGTGAATGACGTTGCTATACGGCGAGTCATGGAGTTTGGACTAAAGGGCTGTGATGTTCTAGGAGTTTAAAGTTGGTATTAAAGAATGCATGCAGCGGTTATATGCAGCATTTGGCGATGAAGCACCATCTGCAGCCCACTGTATTTCGGTGGTTTACAGGATTTCGCAAGGAATGGATTAGCGTACGTTATGTGATGTAAAACATACTGGAAGGCCTTGTTCAGCAGCCCTTTCCAAAAAAGTGGCCCTGGTTCGGAAAATGATAAAGGATGATAATCGGTGCACCTAACAACTGATGCAGACTGCCTTTGGTATTGAATCCGTAGCAATACGTACAATCCTTCATAAAGAATTGCATGTTAAAAAAGTTATTTCATCTTGGGTTCCACAGAATTTTACAGAACAGCAGAAGTCAGAGCGTGTCAAAATTGTCCAAAGAACACTTCAAGTACTTAACGATGGCGGTCACTGAATTACATGACGGAAATGGAAATCCCAACACCAAGGTGTTAAAATTATACAGAATATTTGTCTACGTGAGTTATTACATTGAGATCAATTTCAACGTCACAACTCCCATGATGAACATGAATCGCCATTTGAAAGTTGAATCATACCCACTCAGGACCCATCAGTACTGTAGTCATCGCCACGTTGAATGCAGGCGTCAACACTCGCATGCATCCGATCGTAGAGGTGTTTCCACAACTGCTGCGCATGTATGGTCAGATCGGCAGTGATCGTTGCGGGTTGCGGATGAGCCCATAGCCGTCGTCCAATCATGCACTATGCCCGCCAAGTACCACGTTAATCTCTCCAGAAGTTTCCAGCTGCGGTATGTGGACAAGCTTTATGCTGATGAAACAGGCCCCCCTCTCAATACCTTTAATGAACGGCAGAACGGGTTCGATCACCATTCGGATGTAAACGTTCGCTGTCATGGTGTAGGGATTTCTACCAGAGGATCCTATTATCATAAAAAAATCCCTCCCCATATCATAATGTCTGGGATGGGGCTGGTATGTCGACGACGGATGCAGCTTGCCAATAAATTTGTTCACCAGACCTCCTCCTGACCCGTGTACGTTCATCACTGTAAAGCCGAACGCGCATTGAACCACGTGTCCGTATCCCGTAAACGGACAAATGACGTCATTCCGTAAGACGTCCGTCGATTCGTGACGTTAAACTCAAGTATTTCTTTCATAAGTGGGCCGTACTGCCTCAATGGAAGAAACATTCTGATTGGTGACGTTAACTTTGCGTCACATACGGAATACGGGAATCTTCAAGTTTGTTCAGTACAGTGACGGAATACTTGAGTTTAACGTCACGAATCGACGGACGTCTTACGGAATGACATCATTTGTCCGTTTACGGGATACGGACACTTGGTTCAATGCGCGTTCGGCTTGATGAGACAGAACGGCTCTCGTCCGTGAATACCACAGAATTCTATTCTGCCCTCCAATTGGCTCTTGCGAGACACCTCTGAAGAAGTATTGAACGGTGGGCAGAAATGAGCGGCAAAAACGCCACTGGACTCAGAGCGGAGGCCAATCCACCCGTCAGAGCCATCCTGAGAATGCTTCGATCTTCTCTCTCTTCAGTGGAATGGGATGTCTTGGACACCAGTCTTCTGGTAGCTGTGCTTTACCGGAACCATTGCTGCCAACAGATGCACACGGTGGAGAGGTCTCGATCGATTCTTACCACGATCTCACGAAATGAAAATCCATCCTCTCAAAGGTCTATGACATTGCCTCGTTCAAAGTGGGCTAATTGCCGATATGCAGTTCGTTGTCGCCTTTGCGGCATTCTGTACAGTCGTAGCAACCGTACCAGAGCTTTTCACTTGTGACAGTAAAGTTTACGAACAGCTCCACACGTGTCTAATGAAAAATGCCATTATACATTCGCCGTGGGACTGCTCGTGCATCACATGAGTTTTGACATACGCAGCATTACTTCGTTTTGGGCTTAGGATTTGCATTTCGTCGGTGTGTTTCTAAAAGTGTAACAGGGATGAAACCTACATTCCTTTTTGTGATGTGCCAACACGTCAAAAAAGTGTGAGTATTGGCTGACAACTGTGCAACAAAAACGTTCAATGAAAGCAGCAATGTACACCGTTTTTTTCAGATGTACAAGACTTACGAAAGCTATTAATTTGGAAGAACAAAAGACTATCATGGCATCAAGATACATAGAACATTAATTAAGTAGAGGCTTAATGCTCCATCAAGACAATTCCTCTTCCCACAAGGCTGGAGTGACTTTAAAGTTTTTGAAGGAAAATAACATCACAGTTATTGAACATCCATCCTACTGTCCTCATCTAGCAATCTGCGAATTCTGTTTATTTTTTTAATCTCAAAAAGAATTCACGTGGTCGTTGGTTCCATTCCCAGGAAGGATTGGCGAAGCCATAAGGCGGTATTTCGACTCCATTCCAGAACATGAGTAGAGTTATGCCTTCGTTTTCAGAAATGCATCGACATTGGAGTGAATTACAAAACACCACATCGACCACCAATAAATATATTAAAATAAAATTCATT
>JAFIDM010104401.1:0-10335 GCA_023159025.1 Thereuonema tuberculata | reverse complement strand
ATGGTCTTGTATTTGTGTGATGTGTTTTTGTGTTGTGAGGATGATGATGATATTGAATTATCTTCCCTATAACTTGATGTGTGGGCGGTGGATGGAGAACATTTGTTTTTCAATGTAGTGAAGTGTGTGATCGGCAATGGGTCCTGATATAGCAAGGCCCATGAATAGACCGTGTGTTTGTAGAAAACCAGACCCATCGTCAACAGGAGAAACTCCCCATCTCATACATTTCCAACTCCCTCTTCACGATCCTTCAAACCTACACAAGTAAAATAGATTACATTTACAAAAACACAGCCCGATTCCTCCACCAAATAAAAGCTATCAAAATTCAACATGAAGACTTTTATTCCCTTGATGTTATATCCCTATTCACATCCTTCACCTACAATACTATCAAAGAAGCACTCAGTGATTTCCTAGATGATGAAACCCTTTTTTTGCCAATTTGACATGACCATAAAACCAATTGACTTCCTCATGCACACCATTTACAATGCAATATTTCTCCCACAACAAAAAAAATTACCTCCAATAAGCAACTAAATAATCCTTCCAACACTGTATACTGGATCCCACGTAACCAATGCTCCTAAGGACAAACACCCCGACCTCTATCCACATGCATTAAAGAACATTAACAAGCCTTCAAAAACACAGACCCTATATGTTCGTACACCGTTACGCGCTACAAGGAGACTATGCACACCCCCAACTTCTCCACTGCTAAACTTCTCTTCCACAACAATAAACTATCCCACTGACTCCTAACTGCATCATTCCCTATAATCCAGCTTAAGACTTACTAACCTATCACCGGCGGGCAAAAAGCCCGTCACTATTGCTCAACTTATCCTCTCACTTCCCTTCACTCTCACAATGTATTCCACCTTGTGTCTTAAATATTGTTGTAATGTCCTGTGTTTGTGCCATCCCTGATGAAGGAATATGCGGAATATTCCGAAACTGTCGGTTTATTGCCATTGTCTTTAATTCTCTCTTCAACATGTTTGTAAGTAATTGAGTTTTATTTACTTTCGCTTTCTATTTATTATAAATGTAGCATTTTTGCCCTGTTTTTGTTTAGTTAAAAAGCCACCATTTTGTTTGTGACCCCTTCCCCAAACAGAAAAATCTTTGTTGTCCAGAGTATGGATCACTTGTTACAATAATATTAGTTAGGATAGTAAAGTATTCAAATTATTTTGAATAAATCAGGAAACTCCCATCATGCACCAATAGAAACAAAATTTATTTATCCTCTTAACTTTTGTTATTGATGGAGAATCTGAAACAGCTGTTTCACCATTATTATGGATCTTCAACCAGATTTACCCCTCAATGATAAAATGAGAAGCATGAAAGGTTATGGAATCCACAGCCACTAGTAGGTTCCAACAACAAACAAACAAGAAAAGGAATTGACACTTGTACTTGAAAGGTTATGGAATTCACAGCCACTAGTATGTTCCAACAACAAACAAACAAGAAAAGGAATTGACACTTGTACTTGAAAGGTTATGGAATCCACAGCCACTAGTAGGTTCCAACAACAAACAAACAAGAAAAGGAATTGCCACTTGTACTTGAAAGGTTATGGAATCCACAGCCACTAGTAGGTTCCAACAACAAACAAACAAGAAAAGGAATTGACACTTGTACTTGAAAGGTTATGGAATCCACAGCCACTTGTAGGTTCCAACAACAAACAAACAAGAAAAGGAATTGCCACTTGTACTTGAAAGGTTATGGAATCCACAGCCACTAGTAGGTTCCAACAACAAACAAACAAGAAAAGGAATTGACACTTGTACTTGAAAGGTTGGAAATCCTGTTAGTTACAGATAATTTATTTTTTTTTAATTTTTGTTTTTTGTTTTTAACCCACTGCTAGGAATGGTTGTGGATTCCATAACCTTTGTTGCTTCTTATTTTGTCATTGAGGGGTAAATCTGGCTGAAGATCCATAATTATGGCGAAACAGCTGTTTCAGATTCTCCATCAATAACAAAATTACAGCATGACTAGGTTTTTGTTTGTATTGGTGCATGATGGGATTTTCCATTTTTTTCCTATCTAATTGTTTTGCACATTAAATCACTGTTATTATGATTATTTAAGTTATTCTACAATTAATTACATTGCACCAATTGAAATCTAACTTTCTGCTCTATGTGATCTTGAAACTTGACATCTATAAATTAACACATGATTTTAGTATAATCCAAACTATCCCCTCCTTCACATTCAATCTAAATGGGCACTGGTACCCACTTTATACTTAATGAAAAGTTTTACATTTTTACTATCTTATGTTAAAAGAAATATTCTGCAATTAGACAATAGATTTAACGTGCGTTAGTACATTTTTACAGTAAAATAAAACAAAGAACGCACATAACTAAACAAAATACAAATTCACTGAGCTATAGCTATAGCTCAGTGAATTTGTGTTTTGTTTAGTTATGTGTGTTCTTTGTTTTATTTTACTGTAAAGAAATATTCTATTTAATGCTTATGCTTTATGACACTTTCTTTTGTGCGTTCAAAATGTGCTTTACGCTGAATAATTCTAAATTGTTAAAATATTGGTGATATGAGAAATTAGTTGAAAATTAAGGTTCGATAGAAAACTAGTTAAAATGTAAAGTTGTTAAAACTATGTTTTCAGCCATTAGTTACAGAAAACAAAAGTGATTTTTTATCTTTGTAAAGCAAATTATGATAATAATGTTTATGTAGGGACCCAATGGTCTAGCTTTGGCTGCTATGGGTTCCTTCAATCTGTGAAGTGCATAAACAGCCTTAGTTAAATAATCATTGATTCAGTTATAGTGAATAAAGGAAATACTAACGGAAATTTTACAGAGGAAGGTTTTCAAATAAAATATAATTAACTGTACTCTTTAGATCATACACTGGTGAGAAGCCATTTAACTATGCATTTGGTGAAAAACAAAAAAACTTTTTTAAAAATCAAGCAGCATAAGTACAACATAATACATACAGGAACAAAGCATTTCGGTGTGAATTCTGTACAACTTCAAGATAGATACAAATATAAACACATATCATGAAAAATAAAAAAATATACATATATATAAAATTGTGGAGCCTTTCGAACCTACCCAGAGGTTCATCATCATGCACATCTTGAATTTCATGTTAAAACACAAGTAAAAAAAATTGCTTAAGAATTACTATTTAACTAGGGATTAACCCCTTTTTTTCTTATAAGGTTCTATCTCGACCCTCCATTGTGTAGCCCAAGGGATCAGAGGTGCATAATGATGAACCTCTGGGTAGGTTCGAAAGACTCCACAATTTTGTATATAAGTATATTTTTTTATTTTTTATGATTGTGTGTATATTTGTATATATCTTGAATTTCACGTTAAAACACACAAAAAAATTGCTTAAAAATTCTGTACAACAATATTTTTACAGTCAAACAATTGAACAACTGGCATAAGGTTACGTATAAGTGATAAGCTATTTCAGTTCAGATGGTAAGTATTGGTGTTGGGTCATGTAGCAGTGAAAAGCCTTATAACTGGGCTTTCTGATGAAAGCTCCTTACATCAAGTAAATGAAATAAGTACATTATTATTGGAACGGTGAAAGATGAACCTCCCAGAATGCAATGCAGATTATAAATTGACCTTTCCTGGCTTTTCGTTAACATTCAAATGGAAGAGAAAATGGTGGTTGGTGGTTCACAGTCAACATTTCCAGGGAAAAAAAGACCTCGTTTGGCTCCAAAGAGTTCGCCTGACGATTTTGATTGTTACGGCATTCGTCAAATTGTTGCTGATATGCATATCAAGAAGGAATTGTCGACAGTGAGGACGATTGTCGCCGAAGCTAGGAAACGTATTCAATTGACAGGTCAGTCAACAAGTATGTGTGTGATTCTGAGGAAATTAGGATTTCATTTCAAAAAAGTCAATCACCAATCTGTTTTGCTTGAACAAAGTGACATCGTTGCTGCCCGCTGCCTTTACTTGCGTTCAATAAGTCATTGAAATGTTGACTGAACCACCAACCGCCATTTTCTTTTCCATTTCAATGTTAACGAAAAGCCAGGAAAGCTCAATCTATAATCTGCATTGCATTCTGGATTCTGGGAGGTTCATCTTTCACCGTGCCGATAATAGTTTCCTTACTGAAGAAAACACATTTCAATGTGAATTCTTTAGAAAAAAAGAAAAAAGCTTTTCATGGGAAGACAAGATAACTAAACATACTAGCTGCAACTCGTGAAATATTCACAGAAGTAAAACAAATACCCCATTTTTGAAATACCGTGTAATTTTTTAAAAACACAAGATTGAAAAAGATGTTCTAAGCTCATTTTTTAAAAGGAATGAAATATATAAACCCTGCTGCATTCGATCTATTTGTAGCAGACATTTGTAGGTTCAATACAAATTCTACCTACAGATTTTGTCATTTATTACAGAGACCTTCAAAATAAGCCACATTCTCATATCTTCGTCACATTTTCAACAAGGTTTTAATTTTGTGCTTTTCCTTGCTGAACATTTTTTTATATTTGATTGATGAATACAAAGAACTGAAACCTTTTAATACTATTTTTCAACATCTAGATTGATGAATTATTTAATTCTCAAAAATCTCTTTACACACGATGTTTTGTGTATAAACATTATTATTGTTCAATTTTGTGCTATGGCAATTATATAGCGCCACAAACGCTGACCGAAAGACCATCGTTATACGATTCTTGATTTTATAATATCAGCATGCTTTCCTGGCACTTAAGGCGAAAATCCCTGCTTTAGGCTCCTCCAAATTGAGCCTATGAGAGAGTGTCCCACAATGTCTTACAGGGGTGTAGGAATTATTTCACCAACATTAAATCAACTAATTTTTTTTTTTCAAAAAAAATATTTGTTAGTGTATTTCTAAAATGAAAAATGAACTTTAAAATAGCCTCTCCCCTCTCTCTCCACTTGGATGACAAACAAACATCCGTACATCCATTTTTTGCCTATTAATAGTATGATTAGATCACATACTGTGTGTAAAGTCCTAATGGTGTGAATTTTGAAAATGGATAGAAATTAACTGAATACTTTAAGATGAAATGTTTTAAATTTTGATAATTAATCACTTCTCATAAAAAGGTACAGATGCTGGATAGATATCACTAGAAACAGATATTATTGATATACAAAAATAGCTTATCGATGATTTAAAAGAAAATGGTTGTAAATCTGTGTTGCATTTTTGTAATGGATTGAGAATGTAAGGGGCTTTAATCTGTTTCGAAACGTTTTTGCACACATCATCTTCAATGTAATTTCTAACTACATTTACTACATAAAAAAACTTTTACATGGCAATTTTTACGAAGTGAATTTTTTTCAAGGATATAAATGAAATAAAAATGTAATTTTAATTTTATATTATTGATATACTTTAAAATAAAGTAACAAGAAGCTTTGAAAATTTGTCGTTTAATATTTTATATTATGTAGTAAATTAAAAAACACAACTAGTGCATTATTTGATAATTGAAAGTTTATATAAATTATATTTATTATTAATTATTATTATAAATGATATAAAATCATTAATCAGTAAGGTATTTATATATTAATTATTATTATAACTGACATCCGATCATTAATTAGTAAGGCCATTATTGTAATTCAAGTTGAATATGGACTCGTCTGAAAACAAGACATGGTGCCAATACGAGGCAAACTGACTCTAGGAGGCACGTGTACAGCTCACTGACAATGAAAACTACTTGTCTGGATCCAAAGTAGTCTCTACTTCTACTCTCTTACATGACAGTTCAGAGGGTGCTGCTGAGTCTAGGCATGTGCAGTCATTTCCAAATTTTAATCATTTGCATATCAGGCTCTGCTGTACATTTCCTGTAAGTTTCACTTAACTTGCACGTTTCCTTCATGGTGTTGCATTTTTCACAAAACTCAGTGTATAAATTATGTATTTGCCTTTATGAAATTAAATATATATATACACTGATGAAATGGAAATCCCAACACCAAGACGGAGTTATACTAGGTGAAAACAAATTACACAGAATATGTGTCTACATCAGTTATTACGTTAATACCAGTTCAATATTACAACTCACATGATGCACGTGCAATGCCATGATGAATGCGTAATGGAATTTTTCATTAGACTTGTGGAGCTGTTTGTATGTGTTAATGTCACTGTGAAAGGCTGTGGTAATGGATGCTGTAACTACACAGAATGCTACAAAGGTGACAATGAACTGCTTATCGACAATTAATCCACTTTGAACGAAGCCGTGTGGTAGGCCTTTGAGAGGGTGGATTTTCATTTTGTGAGATTGCGACAAGAATGAATTGAGATGTCTCCATCAATGGTCCAAGGAAGGCACTGCTACCAGAAGACTGCAGTCTGGTCTCTCCCTGTCCACTGCAAAGTGAGCGACAATCGGCACATTCACAGCATTGGCGGATCTCAGGGCGTCTGTAGCAGAAATTCGAGCCACATAAATTACAAAGAAATTCTAACGTGCCTATTTTAAATTAATCAATAAACCAAAAAGGCATCAAAGTAAACAAAATGGATTTGCAGGCCAGGAATTGGAGCTTTTTCTTTTGTTTTGATTTTGCTTTTGTTTTATTGGGAACCCACAGGTGGGTGCTTCTGTGAATTTCCTGACTTGGTTTTGTGATTTGAGCTTTCGACAGAGGGTTTGTGTGGCTGATGAGTCCATAAAGAGGTTGAAACGGCCGTCCCACACTCCCACTGTTGATAGCTCAGAGGCGAAATCTTTTGTTTACTTTGGTGCCTTTTTGGTTTATTGATTAATATACTGTTGTGATTCATAAGCTCTCAATACCTTATTAATATATTCTAACAAAAACAAAACATATCAATAATTCTTTCAATGACACATGCAGGAAGTGCCACACTACCTATGAGTTGATCAGCCAAATAATATCAAGCAACCCCCTTCTCTCTCAAACAGACTACCTCCACCGACAATCAGATAGTGTCCATCGTCCATCAACAGTAAGCACACACAACATTCACTAATGGACCACTTGATGTTTACGCCCCTATCGACGTCACGTATGACGTGTATCCCATATGCAGCGAGAGCTTTGTTTGAATTACTTAAAAAATCGTCTTAAAAATACTTAAAAATTACTTAAAAATATTTGATATTTCAAGACGATGGTTCAGTACTGTGCAGATCCTTATTGTAATAATTCTGTAAAACCGCTTGGAATATCCTTCTTTAATATAATATTTCTACTGTATCTAAACCGTTTAAAACAAAGCACGTGGCTTTGTTTATCCCACATGCGAAGCAGTAGCGTGATGGGATATTTTGTAACTACGAAGCCCCGCCTATCCTCAAGTGATCCATTAAATTTTATCCTTCTTTGAAAATATATTGCTGTCGTCTTCTTCAATAGGCGATAATCAACTCTATCCAAGATGAAAATTTTGGAAGACTTACAATCGTTGCATCCAAATCAAATCTTTTAGTTCAGCCTCTATATCTATTAGGGTTAAAACGAAGCACATGGCTTTGTTTATCCCACAAGCCAAAAAGTAGACTGGTGGGATATTTTGGAACTATGAAGCCCTGCCCATCCTCAAGTGGTCCATTAAGAACACGGCCCAGTTATTAATTACACATCACAAAGCATGTTTGAATCTCCCATACACAAGCTGTATTGGGACCACCCCATTCACACAGATAAACTATACACCACAACAGACTTGACATTCCACTTGTTGACAAGGCCATCAAACAGATCTATCTCGTTGACATTGCAGTGTCTATCAGTAAGAACATCCAGAAAACTCATGTAGACAAGATCAGTAAATACAAAGACTTACACATGAACTCCACAAGCAGTGTAAGCAGTACTGAGTACCTGTTGTACCCTTCATCCTGTCCTCCACTGGTCTGGTGCCTCAATATAACTTTGCAATACAACCTCAGCACACTGAGACTTCACAAAAACACTTATGCACAACTCCAGAAGGTTGTGGTACTCAACACAACATGTATAGTTAGAAAATTCAAGTACATATCCCTAACATTCCCCCCCCCCCTCACACACCATTGCACTTGGCAACATGTGCTTTGGTCCTTGATCCGCCATGTTGTCTTACCTGGGGAAACCCAAGTTGAAGAACATTATATAATAATAATAATAATTTTTTCATAGTCTTCAAAAAAGAAAAGCTTTCCTAATCAATATCGCCTATCCAAATGATAAAAATATCAACAATGCGGAATCACATAAGATATCCAAATACTTCAATTTGACAGGAGAATATTAAAAAATTCACAAATTTAAGACACAAGAAATAATTTGAATTATCATAACAGCCAATCGATTGTTACATAAAAATCTACCCAATTATTTGCTCAATCTACAGCTGACCCCAGATAAAATTTTATTTAAAGCACAAAAAAACGAGTGATTTTGAAGACATGTCATAAACTTGCTGTCTCGCACAGAGAACTGAAAAGAATAGATTCGGAATAATAATTTATGAGTAACATGTTCATCAAAATATTATATGTTGGCCAATGATTTTAACGGTAGCTTAGGAGGTTTCCCATTTGCCTTCCTCAAGGAGCCATTATGGAATGGCTTAAGACCAGAAGGGAAAGATGAAGAAGCAGACAAGCACATCCGACACACCCTGTCTCGTCATCTGCTGCTTTGACCACAAGGTTATGCTGGAACGGCAACAAAAACATTACCATTTATATCCTATTATCGTATAATTAATTTTCAGACAACTTCTTTGAGAAATTCTTTATTAACAATATTTCGATCGTAATTCCGATCTTCAGGCTATATTTTCGAAACCTCCTTTTATTTTCGTAAAAAACAACAAAATAAGTTTACAATTCAACATCGATCTTTTTCCTACTATGGTATGTATTTGTTAAGTTAGATCAATGTTGAATTTGAAACTTGTTAGTTCTTGTTTTATACGAAAATGTAAGAAGGTTTCAAAATATAACCTGAAGATGATCGTAATTACAATCGAAATATAGTTAATAAAGAAGTTATCAAAGAAGAAGTAAGAACAGCCTTTCTTATTAACTTATCAGTACAGTTCTATAAGACAAATAAGACAGAAAATTTAATTTATGAGATTTTACATAAAATAGAAAAATTACATAATACACATAAGTTAAAGTATCTTAGGTGGATTTACGACATGAAGGAAAATTAAATGAAATATATAAAATATATGTAATTAATTTTAGTCAGTGATTCTTAGAAAACAATTTAAATTGTTTCAGATAGAACTGACAAAGATCTTATTCATGCAAAAACGAATGTAATAAAATTAATTAAACTGATTAAATAATTCTTATACATTTATTAGAAATACATAATAATACATTTTGGAAACACACTAAGAAAAACAAAAAAAAACTTTTTTTTTTCCATTATTTATAGCACACTATACAAAACTGCCGGATGTCGAAGCAGGATTTAGAAAAGGAAGAGGAATACGCGATCTGATTTCCAATATCCGATGGATAATTGAAAAGGCCAGAGAATACCAGAATGATATCTATTTTTGTTTTATAGACTACGCCAAGGCCTTTGACTGTGTCGACCACCAAAAGTTGTGGAATATTCTCAAAGAAATGGGAGTGGCGAGTCATCTGATTAACCTCCTAAAGAACTTATACACCGATCAAGAAGCAACAGTGAGGACCGCCTATGGAGAAACAGAGTGGTTCAGGGTTTCAAAGGGCGTTTGACAGGGCTGCATCCTTTCACCATATTTATTCAATCTGTATGCTGAACATATTATGCGAAAATCCGGATTCATATACGAAGTGGTTTCACGATTGGAGGAAGAAGTATTAATAATCTGCGATATGCCGACGATACAACCCTAATTGCAGGATGTGTAAAAGATTTCAAAGCGATGATTGGTAAGATCAAGGAAGAAAGTGCTTCTGTCGGATTAGAGTTGAGTGTGAAAAAGACGAAAATTATGTTAATGGGAACCCTACAAAATCTCAAGATTGGTAATGAAGAACTTGAGATGGTGAAAGATTTTATTTTCCTGGGATCACTGATAAGCCAAGCTGGAAATTGTAGCTCTGAAATTAGAAGACTGCTACTCCTGGGGAGGAAAGCAATGATGAGCTTGGGCAAAATAATAAAGAGCAAGGCGTTTCACTGACAACCAAGATACAAATCATCAAAGCTATGGTCTTTCCTGTAACCATATATGGATGTGAAAGTTAGACACCACTAAAAACATCTCCACCTTTAATATTAAGGTCATCTTATCTTT
>JAFIDM010104400.1:0-10337 GCA_023159025.1 Thereuonema tuberculata | reverse complement strand
AGTTATAAACTTTAATCTTGATGGAATTTTAAATTGGAATAATCAGTGTGTAACTATTATTAAAAATCTAAACTCTAAATTATACACAATTCGGCCAAAAATAACCGGACATTCTTTCGACGAAGTGGATCGGATACGTCTGGAGGTTTGATGCGTCATCGGATGCTATAAAAGCGTTGGTGAGGGCATGGGCGGTCATAATACAGCATTCGCGATAAAATGAGTAACTCAGGCGAGCTCAGTGAATTCGACAATGGAATGATAATCGGGTGCCACAGTTGTAGGAAATCGGTTCGTGAAATTGAGGACATGCAGCACGTGCCGCAATCAACTGAGAGTGATGTATCAATAATTGTAAAATGGAGACGCCAAGGCAGTGAAACGACAACTACACGAAGTGATAGACCGAAAAAACTGACTCACCGTAGCCGTCGAACCCTGAAGAGAGTAGGGAAGCAAAATCTCCGTTGGTAGTGATGACAACGGAGTTCCAACATGCGTCGGGCGTTGTCGCTAGCAGCAGGACTGGGACTGTTTAGATCTGGGACTGTTCGCCCAGATCTAAACTACTTGGGTTTCCACTGCCGTGTGGCCGATCACAAGCCGAACATCTCCGCCGTCAATGCGAAGCGTCGGTTGCAATGGTGCAGAGCTCACCGCCATTGAACTGTGGAGGAGTGGAAAAACGTTCTGTGGAGTGATGAATCTCGCTTCACGATCTGACAGTCGCATATGGACGCATATGGGTTTAGCGGATGCCCGGCGAACGCTTCTTATCCGACTGCATTGTGCCAACTGTTAATTTCGGTTGCAAGAGCATAATGGTGTGGGATGTTTTTCGTGGTTCGGCCTGGGTCCCTTAGTTCCTGTGACGGGCAACATGAACTCTGCAACGTATCAGGCCATTCTAGACAACGCTGCCCTCCCAACTCTGTGGCAACAGTTTGGGGAAAACACGTTTCTCTTCCAGCAGGATAGCTGTCCCGTACCCACATCGAAGCTTGTGCAGCCGTGGTTTGACGACATGGGTGTTCCACAATTTGACTGGCCATTGCACAGCCCCGATCTCATCCCCGTTGAACATCTGTAGGACGAAATAAAACGCAGATTACGTGCCCACCCACATCGCCCATCTTCCAAGGCCGGACTCGCTTCAGCTGTCGTGGCCGCCAGGAAGTCAATTCCTGCGACCACCTTTCAAAATCTGATAGAAAGTCTTCCCAGACGTGTATCGGCTGTCATCGATGCAAAATCTGGACCGACATCATTTTAATACGTGCCTCAGGAGCCTTCGCATCCCGACCACGGGGTATCCGGATACTTTTGGCCATACAGTAAAACCTCGTTAAGTCGTCACCCAGATAAGTCGTCACTCCGATTAAGTCGTCGTTTTCCTTTGGTCCCGACAAGGTCTCATAGACAATAATGTAAAATAACCCTCTTTTACTCGTCACCAAATTTAATTCTACTCCGGATAACTCGTCACCCTCAAAAATGGCTAAAAGCATCTTTATTCTCAATTTTGCCTGCTATCTTTTCAGCCGCGCCGCTTCACTCTTAAGAAAGCCTAGCCTTTACGGGGAATTTTCACGTGGAAAATTCACTTGGGAAATTATACACTTCTCGCAGAGTAGACGTTTTTCTTGACCGCTACTGAGTGTGATTTCATTTCATAGCGAGTAAGCCCCGAAAATTTAAAAGCGATCGAAATTGTTTGTCTTCCTCCAAATGTAACTGCACTTCTTCAGCCTTTAGATCAAGGGATAATTCTTGACTTTAAACGAAAGTACAAAAAAATGCTTGTAAAGGACATGATAAAAGCCTTGGATAGGAACAAAAAGCTAGAAGTTTCGGTTTTAGATACGATTAACTATGTACACAAAAGTTAGAATTCCATTTCATTACAAAGTGTTTCGAATTGTTACCAGTAATCAGCCCTTCATCAATCAACACTGTTGGATTATTTTAATGCCAGTAAAAGAAAATAAAATATGGTAAGTATAAAATGTAGTTTTTTTTTTTATTTTCCACTCATTCATTTGCATATAATGATTTCTGAAAATCTTGTTTTTCTCACCGAATCCTCCTGCAATTCATAAAAATATTGTATTTCAGCGTGTTTTTTTTTTCAAAAATGCCCACTCCGCTTAAGTCGTCACTCCGCTTAAGTCGTCAAAAATGTTCGGTCCCTTGAGTGACGACTTAACGAGGTTTTACTGTATATTATTAATCATATAAAAATCTATTTTTCCACAGGACCAAAAAATAATGATAATTAATTTTTGTATGAGGTCGCTAAACAATATTGATAACTCCTTCTATAAACTACTTTTCATCTAGATGTGTGTTATATTTTTCCCTTTTTAATTTCCAGTAACATTTAACGATTTAAAATAACTTCTTATTGCTCAGTTAATTTCTTCTTTTAAAATTAAATATTGTTTTATTTTTTATTCTTAGCTCAATGTTTTTTTCTGAAGTTATCCAAAAAAATACTATTAGAAAACTGGCCCGCCAATTATATCTCGTTTCAAAACATGATGAGAATTTAAAAAAAAAAACAACCTAAGTTTCAGTTTAATTCCAGAATATATTAATTATTTCCAAATTTTCCTATCGACAGAAAAAGAATTCACAATGAGAAAAGAATAACATTCCTTGCATATTTCACGAGGGGAAAAAAATACCTTTTTCAGCTAGAAATTTAAAGAAAAAGACGAGTGTTCTAATTTATATCTTTTACGGTTCAAAAAGCTTTTTTTTCTTCGTTTTAAAAGAAAAGTTTACTCTGTCGAAACTCTGTTAAGGAAAAATTGTCCGAAGGAATTGATACAGAAAAAGGAATAAGAGGATAATCCAGATAAATTGTTTCAGTTTTTGTCGAAACAGATTTCTAGATTCAAATCTGAATAAAAATTATTTGACTACCTTAAGGAAACAGACAGCGAGAGGAAATTGAATTCGTAATTCGACTTTAATTAGTTGGAAGTTTTTTTAGTTTTTGCAATTTTTTTGTGCATTTTAAACTTAATTGAGAATTTCCAACTATGCAGATTAAAGCTTACAATCCCTTGAAAGAAATCAAAGACAAATGTGATTAGAATATTTGGCTTATTTTCAATCAAATTATTATATATTCCGAGTAGTATATTACAACAGTTGAGTGGCATTTGGTATAAAGTTTGTAAGCTGCTTAATATGCCTGAGAGAGAAAAAGATGAGATTATAAATTGAACATATGTCGTCTGTGATGAAATTAAGTTGAAAACTACATGAAAGGATGCTGAAATTTTAGCGAAAAGGTAGATGCAAAAACATCTAATTCTTGTAATTCTGGTTCGCGTCTGATCAATAAAGGGGTTATGGGACGAAAATGAGGAATGAATTAATACAATTGTTAAATTCTTGTAAAGTAATTAAAACAGAGTAAATCTACTTCAATTATACAGTACTTTCCATTTAAAAGTAAATCGACGATGAGCATGAATATTTACAAATATCGTAAGGTTTATCGTAATGTTCTACATGCAAATTGTGTATTACTTCATTAACACAGTTCACTAGCTATTCAGAAATCATAGCTCTCACGATAATCGATCTCACGCTGTGGGCTATCTTGACCTTTTTGAACCATACTTATTCGATAATGACGAATTACATCGACGTAAATAATCCATAAGCTTAGCCGCACCAAAGCTGATATGTCTGTGAATTTTGCCACATTCCTCCTCCTCCAAATCATTAGACTTCTATATTATCGGCTGTTTACAAGTCTCCACACTTACTTCTTTGGTTGTCATACACACACAACATCATGTTTTTCACCAGCAGGGTTGATTTTACATTACATCACTTGTTTTGCTAAAGAAACTGATTAACCACAAGAATAATAATTAAAAGCATACAGAAATGACACAATAAAAAAAAATCTGAGTTTTCATTGTGAGAGTTTGGGACGGACCGTTTCGTTCTTTTTTGGGACTCATCAGCCAAACTCACTCGCCAGATGAAATGCTCATCTGAATTTGTTTTGGTGTCTTTTTTAAATGTGTTTCTTTTGGATGCACCACAGCCGGATACGGGAGTAGTTTCCCTTATCACTTTTGCACTATCTGAGCATTTCATCTGGTGAGTGGTTTTGGCTGATGAGTCTTTAAAAAGGACAAAACGGTCCGTCCCAAATTCTTAAAGATGAAGCTCAGATATTTATTTCTGTGTCATTTCTCTATGATTAATATTAATTTCTGGCACGTTGAATCTTTTGTTTAAGAATAATACTTTTAATGTTACATTTTAATAATATATATTCCCAAAAGAAACTGCCAAAATATCAGATCGTTGAAACGAAGAATTACGAAAGCATACAGTCAGTTTCAGTTTATTTGCAGAAACTGACAGCTAGTATATTGTAATCGGTTCTGAAAAGCAAGCTCTTAAGAAAGGGTATAACGGTGAAGTCGATGAAAACATCATAAAACATAAGATAGCGAATAGTGAGTGCCTTCAAGCAACTACGTGCTCTGATAGCTATCAAATGTTAATTACTGTAAAATTTCTTATAAGCATTTCTTTTCAAATCTGGAAACGAGAAGTTGAAATTTTATTTGTTCTAATCAACTTAATAAATCATTTGGATATAATAAATTAGAAAATTTCATAAACATTCGTACAATGTTTACTTTTGTAGATTTTTGCAAATCTGGATTTTAATTAAATTTAATTATGAGAAATGAATGTATAAGAGCGAAATATAATTTGAAGAAGTGGCAATGAAGGAAACTTAAATATGCTTTAATTAAAAGCAATATTAAAGTAAAACATTAAAAAATGCATTTTAATAAATATAAATTATTAAATATACTTTCATGCTTATTTAATACCATTTAGCACTTGAAGCTCATTAAGTTTGCTGACATTATGCTTTATGGAATAGATATTCAATACATCTATTAAGGTGGCTAAAATGCCTGCATTTTTAAAAAATTTATACAGGATGTTTCGGAAATGATAGACAAAGCGAAGAGATACGGATTCCAAAGGTCATTTTGAGTCAAAACTGATCTCGGACATTTTGTTCTACGGGCCGTAGTTTTAGAGTCAGGAAATAAATGATTTGAGAATGGTCCCTAATCAAAGAAAGCTCAGTTCACATTTGGAAGTGCAAATAAATAAGGTAAAGGTTTATAATAATAAGCAATTCGGACAGGACAAATGTCATGACTGAAAACAGATATGATAAATAAAGAAAATGTGTTCTTTGCTTACGCTTCCTAATGTGAACTGAGCTTTCTTTGATTAAGGGCCATTCCGAAAGCATTCATTTCCTATCTAAAATTACGGCCCGTACAATTAAATATCATAGAACGTTTTCGACTCAAAATGACCTTTGGAACCTGTGTCTCTACGCTCTGTCTACCATTTCCGAAGCACCCTGTATACTGGAAATAATGTTAAAAATTAATATAATTAAGTTACGAAATACAATAAAAAAAAGAATTAAAAATTTTTATGAAGGAAAGCTACTTTATTATTAGCGTACTAGTTTATTAAAACAATATTATGTAGTTACGTTACATAGTTACTTATTATAAGCTACTGTATATTTCTTTACTATATTTACGCAGTTACAAAGTTAAAATTCATTACAGTTGCAATGTACTTAATTTTTTTTTTTTTTAAATATAACTAATATTTTAAATACTTTTAGCACAAATAAAGATATATAAATACAAAACTCACCAAAGTGAATATTTTTCTGTCTAATCCAACAAATTCGCTTCATTTTTTATGGGCTTTCCTTTTGCATTACGGAGAATGATTAAATTTTAAATTTCATATCTTGTTTGACTTCGGTAAATAAATTTTAATTAATTTCTATCAAGAACATTTTTTAAGAAGATTACTTTTTCATGCGGAAATCTATAATTTTTTCTAAGATTAAAAACTGTTTTGAAATCAAAAACGAGATTGCTAAGAATGTGATGTGCAATGTAAAGTTAAAAAAAAATCATATATCAAAAGAATGGCCGTAGGTTGGAAAAAATAATAGTATTCTTATTTTAATTAAATATTTTATTTTATTTTTTATTTTTAGCATTACGATTTCGTACATTCTAAGTATTCTGAACATTGGCTTCGTAACTGTCACTGTTGGGTGGGCGATAAAAATGTTTATCGTATAGCCGATTCCCTATTTTCCTTTTCAGAATACTTAACTTGTTCCAGAATACTAACCACACAGGAGTGTTTCACAGCAACGAAATTGCGAACGAAACATGTCCAACCAAGGAACAATATCTAAAACCTGAAAAACCTCAGCAGACTCATAAAAAACCTCGACTAAATCAAACTTCTTTTTTGTCCATCTTTCCAGGAATTAATTTTGTTCAATGTTCAAGTACAGCTTAAAATCTCGAGATTTCGTGTATTTTAGGAAATTTAGCCGTTGAACCAAAACAAAGCAAAAAGAAGAAATCTCCACTCTGTCCGAAGAACAAAAAAAAAATACATAAATAAAAAAAAAAATTAAAAAATTACCACTAAGATAAAGTTCTTTCTGTTACTAAGAAAAATGAACACCATCTAAAACTGGATTTCTTTTTGCCATTATGTGTTTACATATTTATTTTTATAAATTATTTGCATGATTTTAATTTCTTAGCGCACGTAATTTATTCTAAATCACAAACAAATCTTTACTGTCATCAGATTCAGGAAAAATGAAATTTAAAAAATAAAGGAAAAAACATTTGAAAATTTTGAAATAATTTAAAATTCATTCAGGTTTACAGTTTTCCGTGCTTATTTTAGACTAAAATTTATCTTTCTTTGTTTTACTCAGTAGGGATCAACAATTCAGTAAAAAATAATAAAATAATTGTATCATCCCAGTCGTATTTCTCCCCAGTCGTAATTTAAAAAAAAAGTTAGACAAGCTATTTGGAAAAGGATTTTTTTTTTCTGCGCTTTTCAAATATTTATGTCAATCACAATCGATCTCTTCATGACCCTCTTCCACTTCTTGACAACAGAATTTTTATCAGTTCTTGGAACTAATTCTATGATGTTCATTTGTTTCCGGAGGCTCCCTCTTTCGCCTTTCAAGTAAATTATAGATGAATTAGAAAAGAAAACAAAATCTAAGTATTTTATGTTCTTTCTAATATCAGAACTTCTTAAATCTATCCTCCTCATGTTATTTTAATAAAAATGCAGTTTATATTAACAAAGTTCGTTTGTAAGGAAGCTTACATATCTTTCATGTAGGCTAATTCCTAATGTTTAATTATATTTTGTAATGTTTTTAGAACTTAAAAAGGAAGAGGAGAAATGTCTTCCGAATTTTGTTATAAATATTAATATATAACATGCATATATATATTTATTTGCTGCTCTTTCCTTTTTACAACTCGTTTTGTTTAAAATCATTTATTTCTTAGATATTAATTATTTTGCTAAGTGTTTTTGAGGTCTTTGAAATTAATCCAATTCTATTAGAATGTTATTAAATTTTTTATAGGAAATTTTAGGAAAATTTATGGCAAGAAAAGTAAATTTCAATAATATTTCAACAGTATTTGAATATTATTTCATTAGTTTGGTTTGTAATAGTTTTATTTCATGGATTTGCTTTTGTTGGTTTATAATAACCTCATTGTTAATGGTGTAATGTTTTAAACATACTAGAACATCATTATCTTTACAATATCTTTTTCATTTCTTCGAATACGAAACTTCTTCACGTTTCTAATACAGTGTAACCTCCTTTAACGGACACTCCGAATAGCGGACATTATTGCGCGACCCAGTCCCTTAAAATAGGACATTCCAAAATAGCGGACACTCCGAATAGCGGACACTCTGAATAGCGGGCAGTTATTTTAACTATAAAAAAAAAAAATTTCGATTAACATTTCGACAACTGCATCATGGTTGTATTTACGTTGGTGTTCCATACATTGATACATTGTATCGGTGTCCCATGATTCAATGCACGAATCAGAGGCCCTTTTTTTTCACTGCAGTTGCTTTGTAAATATCAATCCCTCGTAAAGCTATCCTATGAACGTGTTGATTAAATTTAGTGCGAATTAAAATGGCGTCAAAAAGGAAGAGATTGGCACTGAAAGAAAAAATTGATGTTCTTGAAGTTGCTGAAAAAGAAAAGCTGAGTGTGCGTTGACTTGCTGAACGTTTTAAAGTTGGAAAAACTCAGATAAGTGAACTTTTGAAGGACAAAGATGAGAATAGAAAAATGTGAATGGTGAATTCAAACGAAAATTCGAAGAATTTGAAGTTTCGTAAAACTGTAACAAGCAAAATCGACGAAATGGTGATAAAATGGTTCCGCTTTGCTCGTGCAAAGAACATTCTTATAAGCGGTGTTTTCCTTCAAGAAAAAGCCAGAGAAGTCGGTCAAACTTTAGGATTGGACACGTTTAAGGCATCAAATGGATGGCTAGAAATTAATTTTCTATATACTGTAATTAATTTTATCATTATTTAAGTAAGACAAACGGATTAGCACTCATTTAAAAATGAATATAGTAAATAATTTGCAATTGTTCATATTCTCTCATATCGCAATGATAATTGTAGAAATTTAATTAAGATTGTACGTAATTTTTCATTAAATGACATGCTATAAGCTAAAAAATGAAAAAAAGACAGTCCTCCCCAATAGCGGACACCTCCCAATAACGGACAAAACTTCCGGTCCCGTGACTGTCCGTTATTCGGAGGTAACACTGTACTTCATAATTCGTTATGGAAAGAAACTTTAAAACTTCACAATAATACTAATAGCATATTAATTGGCATCGTGCTTAATGAACACAATGTTTTGTTCAAATTGCCTAATTAACAATAATTAACAATAATACTCGAGATTTAATTATTTAATACAAAACTATGTTCAAATTGTTTAATTAATAAAAATTCAGATGCCACAATTATTTTGTTTCCCTTTTGCTATCCATGTTCTTTTTTATATAACCAAAAGCTAGTTCATAAATTTTAAGAAATTATTCTTTATTCATACTGGGTTAGAATTAATTAATTAATTTTTTATAATTATTTGTTGTTGTTAATTGTTTTTGTTAATTAGACAAATTGAACAAAGTATTGTGTTCACAAAACAGGATGTCAATTAATACGCTATTAGTATTATTGTAAATTTTAAAAGTTTGTATCCATAACGAATTCTGAAGTATTAGAGGAAAGAGAAAGCTTTTCTTTTCTCTACTGAAACCTGAAGAAGTTTCTTGTTCAAATAAATGAAATATTGTTTATGAGTACTAAAGAAGATATTTTATAGGTAATGATGTTCTCCTATATGTAAAACATATGTAAAGGCTTTGAGGTGTTATGTTTTGTTTGTAACGCATAATTGTAATGGCAAGTGTTATAACCATTTTGGATATTATCAAATGTAACAGAGGTCTGAGTAATCCATTTTGCGAAATATCGCAATTGTAGTTGTAGATGAAGAAAAAATAAACGCTAATTGATGGAATATATATTAATATTTGGTATTTTTAAGTTATATTTAATCGAATTTTAATTTTGTTGTATATAATCTCTTTCAGACTTTATAGACAAAAAGCAGTTTTCATAAATGTGTGTATATGTGTTTTTCTTTAAATATATAATGAAAGCTTTACTGAGGATGATACTAGGCATTTTTTTTTCATACGTTTCTTTTCCAAGCAGTTAGATAATATTACTATCTACGTCCAAAAATGTGCTACAATTTTAGATTTGTTATAGATTTTCTTGTTACTAACTTGTTATTGTGTTTCCTTTTTTCCTTCTTAATTCAAAGTATCGCTATAGGTTTTCTATATTTTTTATTTAAAACTAGTCGGCTACCCGTCGCTTCGCTCCGAAAGCCTCGCGTATGTAACGGAAAACAATTTATTTATTAAAAAAAAACACACACACAAATTACATCAAGTAAAATAAAACTAAAATTTTTTTAAGTTTTTTTTTTTTATTTTAATTTTTGATGTATATATTCTCTTAATTCACGACTGCTTTTAGAATCAGCGTGTGAATCATATATCTGTGATATATTTTTATTTTTTATAGAGATTAAAATGTAATCCTTGTGGTCTAATGCCTAAGACGTCTAACTTCGGAGCAGAAGGTTGCATGTTGGATTCCAGTAGATAACTTGTAGAAATTATTTCTATTTTTGTAAATTACAATAATTGCACCAGACCGAAAGAGAAATAAGATTTTCGTAATATAGATACAATTTTCAGTCGCTTTTGAGCTACAAATAGTGAACTTTCAGTATTCTACTTAATAGAAATAGTGCTTCTTTCTTTCTTGAG
>JAFIDM010104399.1:0-10337 GCA_023159025.1 Thereuonema tuberculata | reverse complement strand
TTGAATTAATTTAAGAGAGGAAGCGTAAAATTTAATGTTATTTTTTTCATTTATCAATGGTCCACAGAAATCTGGAAGATGGGAATCATGAAGGCCGGCAGGAAACTCTGGTAGTGTAGTACCTTCGCTTTAGTCACGACTAAGTTATTTTATATGCGCTTTAACTTATCAGAAATATTTCTTACTTGAAAGCAATTGTCTTCAAAAATTATTATGGTTTCAGTAGAGCAGCAACTGTCCATTTTATGCATTGCGTCACAAAATCTTGAAGATTATTTGATTGATGTGTAGAAGTTGCAAGTGTGGGATCCGATAGCCGTGTAGTTTAGGCGCTACGCTGTCGAGTTGAGCAGATCTGGCCTACAATAGAATATCGTTTTACCTACAATACGAATATCGGAGTGCATGAGTTTTCCTGTAAATTACGTTTTCTGGGTCTTTTGCTGGATTCGTTGAGCAATGCCGCGAGTTTTCTTAAATGTTACAGGACGTGAATTTTGACGAAAAAAATTCCAGACTTTCTTTGGTACTTTTTCTTTGATGAATTGCAAGTAGCATTCCATTAAAGTTGAGTTGTAATGGCAGGCGTGATATGATTAAAGAAAAATGGAAAAAAATAACTACAGTTAACTTATTAACTTATGAATAATGATCCATGGATTGCTTATTGATATTTAAATGTGTGAGATACAGAAAGAATGAAGCTTTAGATCTAAATAGTCACCCCGTTAATAGTTCTTCGGGAGCTGTCTGCAGTTGATTTTAAAAGGGATTTATAATACGGGTGTGCGCTGATTAAACAAAATTAAAACATTCTTATTCCTCTTCTGTCAATACGCTGTTTATTGGTCAGAGGAGAAAGTTCTAGTAGACACATACAGAATGGTAAGTAAGTGTACATAATTTCTTCTTTTTAGTTGAAATTGGAATTCTTTAACAGTTTTATTAATGACTTATTTTTATTAAAACTGTTAAGAAATTTCAATTTCAACTAAGAAGAAGAAATTATGCACACTTAGTTACCATTCTGTATGTGTTTGCTAGAACTTTCTCCTGTGACCAATAAATAGCGTATTGACAGAAGAGGAGTAAGATTGTTCGAATTTTGTTTAATCAGAGTACACCTCTATTATAAATCCCTTTTAAAATCAACAACAGACAGCTGCCGAAGAGCATGCAATCCATGGATCATTATTCATAATGTTAATAAGATAGTTGTAGTTATTTTTCTCCATTTTTCTTTCCAATCATATCACGCCTGCCATTACAACTCAACTTTAATGGAATGCTACTTGCACTTGAACACAGAAAAAGTACCAAAGAAAGTCTGGAATTTTTTCGTCAAAATTCACGTCCTGTAACATTTAAAAAAACTCGTCGCATTGCTCAACGAATCCACCAAAAGACCCAGAAATACGAAATGCACAGAAAAACTCTTGGCACTCCGATAAAACGAAATTCTATTCTAGGCCAGATCTCCTGAAGTCGGCAGCCTAGCGCCTAAACCACAGGGCAGTCAAATACACTTGCAACTTCTACACATCAATCAAAGAAACTTCAAGATTTGGGAAGCAATGCATAGGATGAACAGTTGCTGCTCTGCTCAACCCATAACAATTTTTGAAGACAATAGCTCTCAATTAAGAATATTTCTGATATGTTAAAGAACGTAGAAAATAACTTAGTCGTGACTACAGATAAGGTACTTCACTACCAGAGTTTCATATCCTTCCTAAATCTTTCTGATATGTCTGGACCATTGATAGATGACAACAGTAACAATAAATTTTACGCTTCCTCGTAGAAATTAACTCAAACAATGAAAAGTTGTCATTAAAAGTCATTGTTACATTGATCTACCGGAAGAAACCAAAAAAAGATCCATTCCATTTTTTTTTTCTAAAATGTGCCAAAGTGTTCGTAAGTATAAATTGTTAAAAAGATTCAATTACGACCAATGGTAATTTCTTTTTT
Organism: Thereuonema tuberculata; assembly: GCA_023159025.1. Classification (NCBI taxonomy): domain Eukaryota; kingdom Metazoa; phylum Arthropoda; class Chilopoda; order Scutigeromorpha; family Scutigeridae; genus Thereuonema; species Thereuonema tuberculata. The sequence continues at coordinate 8,363 of JAFIDM010104399.1, read as the reverse complement.
AATTTTTTTTTTTCACTTATTTTTAAAATTTTACTTCATTCCACTCACAAATTAATAAGCTTTCTAAGAAGAACCCTGATGTTTTTGGTGATTCAGCAGATCGCCATAAGGAAATAAATGAATTTTTAATTGAAAAAAGCCTGTGATGGCAGAGAGTATGAGAAAAGTAAGACCTGAATTTTAAAAAGTGGTTGATAGTTTAAAGAGGTCACTTAAAAAATGTACGATGTTATCAGCAGTATATAAGAGGATTGAAAGGCTACAATTATCGATTAGTGTAAGAGTTCTCCGGTGTTTCCCGCATCGGAACTAGAGCTCTTCACATTCCTTTTTGTTGATGAAGTTAATTTCGAGTGACTTATTACCAAATACGTTCAAACTTAGTTTTAATCGATGTCCAAAAGAATTTCGTTAAATAAAAAATTTATATTTACAAAAAGTCACAGCTAGTGTGACACAAAACGGGAATTGTGATTCAAGTTGATTAAAAGTTAAAACCTTAAACCTAAAAGGCACACGAATGAAGTTTTACTTTTGGATTGTAGGCTAAATAAAATTATCAAAATAACAAGGAACTTGAATCTTTTAGTGCTCGTATAAACATCCTGAATCAACAGAATAAATACTTTGTATTGGGTAGATAAGTCTCCAAATACAATTGCCTATCTTTCCAATTCGGACCTGGAAAAAGGTAACATAAAATTAGAGATTTGTGATTAGCACAGTCTAGGTAAAATAGAAGTGAGAAGGTTATTTTCATAATGCAAGATGTCCATCAAGTTCGGATTTTAAATGGTAGGTGGCGCTTTGGGCAGGATCAAATTCCCCACCATTTATGTATTTGATAACTGTTAAAACTTACCACGTCCTAGCGAAGAAGAAGCATAAAGATGGAGTTTTTTTTAAACTGCGACATGCCCAATAAGTGTTAAATTAATGTCCATCAAGTTACTGTCCAATGAGAATTCAGCTGTTTGCTGATCGCGGGCAAAATTAAAACAATCGTGTTTGCACATGATGATGTATTACTTGCAATACAAAGCTCCAAACTCAGTAAAAAAAGTTCTTTATATTTTCCTGTAAGAGGCCTCTTTTCCTGTAAGAGAAATTACTTTTGGATATTTTCTTATTAAATGTTGTTTCTAATATTTTAATTTAATCACTTTTATTATTAGAAATAAAAACTAAACATCAGCACTATACTTAAACTTGTAGAATCCTGGTACCACATTTTTGGAAATATCTACGAAAGCAGTAAAGATCTAAAAAAAAGAACATGAGGAGGGCACTCCATAACAACGAGACGAAGCAAAAGCCATATCAACTATAATTCTAGGTGAATATCATTCTTCTAGATATTTAATTCATAGTTCTAGATATCTACAGTTTTGGCTGTAGGCCGGACGAGTAAATGGTAACAAGAATAAGAACAAGAAGTAAAAATTTCTAAGGTCCATATTTTCGTTTTGTGTAGTCCGATTTTAATTAGTTATAATACAGTTGTTGAATATTATGTTTTGAAGTAGTTTGCAAAATTTCACTCAAAAATATGCAATATTGCCCGAGATATCAGCTATCAAATTTCAACAATTAAGCATGGCAAAAAGGTACTTGAATCAGAGAATGTCAGTAGTCTAAAAAGTATAGTTACTTGGATTAAAAACCTATCCAAATATTGCTACCGAACTTTTTCCACACGTTCAATGGTGTTGGGGATATAAAGTACGACTTGAGCAGTTTAATTTAAAATCAGAGAATTTAATCAAAAAGAAAATATGCGAAAGTTACAGATTTCAATTTAACGAATTGAAGATTCGCCCAGGTTCTGTCTTCCTTGATGGTGTCTGTAACGGGACGGTCCTGGCCAACTTGAGTGTCCCAGCGTTATCTTCCTCATAACCTTCTGAATCGTGACGGTCCTTGTCGACTTCTCCCGGTAATTGGATCGACTTGTGCGGCCCAGATCTATCTTCCTCGTAGTTTTCTGAATCGTGACGGTCCTCGTCAACTTTTCCCGGCAATTGGTTCCACTTTTTCGGCGCACTGATGAGAATGTCTCCGTGGCCTATCAACCACTTAACGACATCAAACTTCTTTCCAAGTGGGGAGTTCTCTCTTCCTCTCTGTGTGTCGCTGCCTGTCAACAGGACTCTACAGTTTCCTTTCTATCTCCGAACTTGGAGGAGGACCTCTACGGCTGTTCGCCACACACCAACTCCCTTTGCAGCTCTCTGCGCTCCATAACAAGCCCGAGCTCTGCCTCCCTTTCGCTCTGGATGAGTCCACTACAATGAGGGAGACCGGGTCGGACTGAGCTAGTCTACACAGGTGGAATGAAGCTGGTTGACTCCATTCTCTAGGGGGATCGGACAAATCCACAGGTAACAATATTTCCTTAAAATTTAGTAAAATCCTTAATTAAGAAATACGTAGGTGATATTTCCCATTCTAGCCTTCGTTGCTAACGGGACACCGAAGATATATAAATATATGAGGGAGCAAGAGTGGAACCTCCAAACATAAAACAAGAAATAAAAAAACACATTTAAAAGAAAAGAATAGAAAACCATGGACCAGACTCCGCTGGCCGCAAATGGATTTTCTGTAGGCATCAAATTAATTGCCTAAAAAATAGTAAAGACATTAAAAGAGGACCTAGTGTTTATTTTGTGCAAGCTCCATTCCCTAACAGCTGTTTCACGCTCTTATGGCGATCATCAGAGGGAAGCAGAGCATAAAACCCCTAGCTCCCATTACGGAGGTGGATATTGGTTAATGAAGGAGCAAGAGTGGAACCTCCAAACATAAAAAAAAGAAATAAAAAAACACATTAAAAAGAAAAGAATAGAAAACCATGGATTTTTTAGGCAATTAATTTCTTGGTAATAGAAAGCGCAAGTATTCTTAATTTAAAAAAATATATATTTCAGTTAAAAATTATCAAAAAAGATTTTAATTTTTATGTTTATGATAACAGCATTTTGGTACCTTCTATGAAGGATCTGTGGGAACTTTCACACAGGAGTATTCAGTTTTCCAGTCATTTTATTCGACAAAACAGACTGATACGCGGGTATACCTCAGTTTTCTGACCCTTCTTTACCAAATTTGCGGACTATATGAGTCAAGTTTCTTGTTTTTTTCCTAATTTTGTTTAGCTACAACCGAAAATTAAAACTTTATCCCTGGACATTTTAGGGTTTTAAAATTACAATAAACTTGAATCATAATTTTATGTCACATCAGCTGGGAAGGTTTTGTAAATACTAATGGTTGAAACTTTTTTGGGTTTGAGAAACTATTTTTTAATCTAAACACTATTATTATTATTATTTTAAATTTCTGTCACTTTTTTTAAAGTACTTATTTATTTGAATGTAGACGTATTCCAGAATAGTCTCGCTACGTTATATTATCAGTATAAAGCAATAGTCATTCTAGCCTTTAAGTATCCAAATATTAACACTAATTGTATATTTGATAATATGGTATCATTTTATTTTTTTATAATAATTTTTTTAATGATCTAAAATAAATATAACTTAGTAAACCCGCTTCCTTAATGTAGGTCTTCTGACTTAGTTGTTGGAGTCGCCGACTACTGTTGAGATATCTCTGTTTCAATTCCCTTAATTTTTCTTTTAAATAAATTAGTTTCGAAATCATTTTTGGCTATATGTTTTAATTTAACCACTATTATTATTAGAAATGAAAAGCTTGTATGCATTCCTGGTACCACATTTTTGGGAATATCTTGGAAAGTAGTAAAGATATAAAAAAAAAATGCACATGAGTAGGGCACTCTATAACAACGAGGCGAATCAAAAGCCGTATCAACTATAATTCTAGGTGCCATTGTTCTAGATATATAATTCATAGTTCTAGGTTTTTATAGTTTTGGCTGTAGGCCGAACGAGTAAATGGTAACAAGAATAAGAACAAGATGTGAACACTTCTAAGGTCCAGATTTTCGTTTTGGCTAGTCCGATTTTAATTAGTTATGATACAGTTGTTGAATATTATGTTTTGAAGTAGTTTGCAAAATTTCACTCAAAAATGGGCAATAGTGCCCGAGATATCAGCTACGAAATAATAACAATTAAACTTAGCAAAAAAGCACATAAACTTCAAGATTTTGGGAAGCAATGCATTGGATGAACAGTTGCTGCTCTGCTGAACCCATAACAATTTTTGCAGACAATAGCTTACAATTAAGAAATATTTCTGATAAGTTAAAGCACATAGAAAATCACTTGTTAGTCTTGACTACAGCAAAGGTACTTCACTATCAGAGTTTCCTATCCTTCCTTTACGATTCCCATCTTCCAGATTTCTGTGGACCATTACGATCATTTGGTAATTTTTTTTTACACTTATTCTTAAAATTTTACTTCATTCTCTTTTATACTTCAATCCTCTTGTCCTATGTTTGTGCATTTTCGGGGTAGGTTCTGCTTAATGATTTTATTTTCGAAAATTAGGTTCTTGTACTACTCTTGGTATGCACTTTTAGTACGATGCGCAAGTATTTTTAATTTTAAAAAAATATATATTTCAGTTTAAAATTATTAAAAAAGATTTTAAATTATGTTTATGATAAACGTATTTTCGCAACTTCTATGAAGGTTCTGTGTGAATTTTCACACAGGAATATTCAGTTATTCAGTCATTTTATTCAACAAAATAGACTGATACGAGCGTATACCTCAGTTTTCTGACACTTCTTTACCAAATATGCGCAAATGATTCAAGTTTTTTGTTTTCACAATTTTGTTTCTACAACTGAAAATTAAAACTTCATCTATTATTATATTATTACTATATTACTATTAATAGCAATAGTCCAGTAAGTCGGCAGCCTAGCGCCTAAACCACACGGCTGTCAAATAACTTGCAACTTGTACACATCAATCAAATAAACTTCAAGATTTGTGAAGCAATGCATAGGATGAACAGTTGCTGCTTTGCTCAACCCATAACAATTTTTGAAGACACAATAGCTCTTAATTAAGAATATTTTTGATAAGTTAAAGCACATAGAAAATCACTTAGTCGTGACCATAGCCAAGATACTTAACTACCAGAGTTCCATATCCTTCCTAAATCTTTCAGATTTGCGTGGACCATTGATAGATGACAACAATAACATAAAATTTTACACTTCCTCTCCTAAATTAACTCAAACAATGAAAAATTCTGATTAAAAGTCATTGTTACCTTGATCTACCGGAAGAAAACAAAAAAAAATTCCTTTTTTTTTTTCAAGAATGTGCCAAAGTGTTCGTAAGTGACTTAAATTGTTACAAATTTAATTATGACCAATTTTTTTTTTTACATTTATTTTCAAAATTCCACTCACAAATTAACAAGCCTTCTGGGAAGAACCCTAATGTTTTTGGTGATTCAGTAGATCGCCATAAGTAAATAAATGAATTTATAATTGAAAAAAGCCTGTGATGGCAGAGAGTATGAGAAAAGTAAGACCTGAATTTTAAAACGTGGTTGATAGTTTAAAGAGGTCATTTAAAAAATGTACGATTTTATCAGAAGTATATAAAAGGATTGAAAGAGTATTACTTTCGAGGAGTGTAAGGGCTCTCCGGTGTTGATGACTTGTGCACATGTCAAAGATGCATCGGAACGCGGGCCCTTCACATTCCTTTTTATTGTTGAAGTTAATTTCCACTCACTTATTAGCAGATACGTTCAAACTTAGTTTTAATCAATGTCCAAAAGGATTTGTTTAAATAAAAAATTCATATTTACAAAATGTGTGACCAAAAAGGAGAATGGTGATTCAAGTGTATTAAGTGTATTTTTTTTAATGTACTGAACTTATTTTTGAATATAGACATATTTCAGAACAGTCTAGCTACATTACCTTATCAGTATAAAGCAATAGTCATTCTAGCGTTTACATAACTGAATATTAACACTGATAGTATATTTGATAATATGGTAACATTTTTTTATTTATAACTGATCTAAAATCAATATAACTTAGTAACCGCTTACTTATGGTAAGTCTTCTGGCTTAGTGGTCAGAGTCGCTGACTGCTGCTGAAATATCCCTGTTTCAAATCCCCTAATTTTACTTTTAAATAAATTACTATCGAAATCATTTTTGGCTATATGTTATAACCACTATTATTATTACAAATAAAAACTAAAAATCAGCACTATACTTAACCTGGTATGCATTCCTAGGACCACATTTTTGGGAATATCTAGGACAGCAGTAAAGATATAAAAAAAATGAACATGAGGAGGCAGGGCCGTCGCGTGGTTTGTTGGCGCCCGGGGCAAGATTTCGTCAGGCGCCCTACACTTGATATTTGCGCCCCCCCCCAACCAACCCAAAAATCTACAACCAAAAACAAAACAAAAAACAAAAACGGAATTTCCAAATTTTTTTTTATTTTTGGTGACTATTTATATCTGATGCTTCATTCTTCCTCTATCTAAAATATTTAAATATCAGTAAGTCATCCATGGATCATTACTCATAATGTTAATAAGATGATTGTAGTCATTTTTTTCTCCATTTTTTCATATTTTTTCCATATTAAAGCGTGCCATTACATCACAACTTTAATGGAATTCTACTTGAACTTCAGCACAGAAAAAATGACTTTTTTTTCGTCAAAATTCACGTCTTGTAACATTTAAAAAAACTCGCGGCATTCCTCAACGAATCCAATAAAAGACCCAGAAATACGAAATGCACAGGAAAACTCCTCCATTCCGGTAAAACGATATTCTGTTATAGGTCAGACCTCCTCAAATCGGCAGCATTGCGCCTAAACTACAGGGTTGTTAAATACACTTGCAACTTCTACACATCAATCAAATAATCTTCAAGATTTTGGGACGCAATTCAGTATGAACAGTTGCAGCTCTGCTCAACCCATTACAGTTTTTCAAGATTATTGCTTTCAATTAAGAAATATTTCGGATTAGTTAAAGCATATAGAAAATCATTTACTACACCCAAGATACTTCATTACCAGAGTTTCCTACCCTTCGTTTACGATTCCCATCTTCCAGATTTGTGTGGACCATTGATAGATGACAACAATAACATTAATTTTTACGCTTTCTCTCTTAACGTAATGCAACAATGAAAAATTCTGACTAAAAGTCATTGTTACATTGATCTATCGGAAGAAATCAAAAATATCCATTCCATTTTTTTTTTCTAAAATGTGCAAGACTGTTCGTAAGTGATTATAAATTGCAAAACCGATTCAATTACGACCAATTTTAAATTTTTAAAATTTTTTTATTTGTACACTTTGTTTTTAAATTTTACCTCATTCCACTCACAAATTCAAGCAAGCTTCCTGAGAAGAACCCTAATGTTTTTGGTGATTTAGCAGATCGCCATAAGTAAATAAATGAATTTATAATTGATTCTCATCTTTCAGATTTGTACCATTCATAGATGACAAAAATAACATGAAATTTTACGCTTCCTGTCTTAAATTAACTCAACAATGAAAAATTCTGATTAAAAGTCATTGTTACACTGATCTACCGGAAGAAATCAAAAACATCCATTCTTTTTTTTTCTAAAATGTGCCAAAGTGTTCTTAAGTGATTATAAATTGTTATAAGTATTTAATTATGACCATTTGATAATTTTTTTTGCACTTATTTTGAAAATTTTACCTCATTTCATTCACAGATTAACAAATTTTCTGGGAAGAACCCTAATGTATTTGGTGATTCAGGAGATCGCCATAAGTAAATAATTGAATTTATAATTGAAAAAAGCCTGTGATGGCAGAGTGTATGAGAAAAGTAAGACCTGAATTTTAAAACGTGGTTGATAGTTTAAAGAGGTCACCTAAAAAATATACGATCTTATCAGAAGTATATAAGAGGATTGAAAGAGTATTACTATCGAGGAGTGTAAGGGCTCTCCGCTGTGGATGACATGGTTGTGGCAGGGCATGTCAAAGACGCATCGGAACGCAGCCCATCACATTTCTTTTTATTGATGAAGTTAATTTCCTCTCACTTATTAGCAGATACGTTCAAACTTAGTTTTAATTGTCCAAAAGAATTTGGAAAGAGTAAGAAACATCTGAAACTGCACAAATTCGTAAGAGTACGTTAAACTTTCTTTAAAGAATTTGGTAAAATAAAATATTCGTATTTACTAAAAGTCACAGCTAGTTTGACAAAAAAGGAGAATTGTGATTCAAGTGTATAAAGAGTTTAAACCCTAAAATGCCCAGGAATAAAGTTTTACTTTCGGGTTGTAGGCTACATAAAATGAGAAAAAAGGAAGGAACTTGAATCATTTAGTGCGCGTCTCTAAATGCAATTGACACCTTTTCCCAGGACCAAATTGGAAA
>JAFIDM010104398.1:0-10338 GCA_023159025.1 Thereuonema tuberculata | reverse complement strand
CCGGTAGGGCCCAATCGTGAATAATAATAATAATAATAATAATAATAATAATAATAATAATAATAATAAATGGGTTACAGGACTCAGCTGCTATGGTTAGGCAACCAGGGCCAAGCACTGCAGGTCTACTGGAAGAAAAACAACTGAAGCGAAAAAAATATACTGTATCTGAAAATCGTGCTATTATGGTTTGCTATTACAACTCAGAACCAGAAAAACGTGGTTATTTAAAAAGAATGTTTGAACTTTGGAAAGCAAAATACCCAGATTCAACTATTACAGAACAAAGACTCGCAGACCAAAGGCGTTTTGTAATGCGAAATAAAGTGTTTAGTGATGTAGAACTAGAAGAAATTCAAGAAATTTGTAAAAGTAAAAAAGTAGAGTCAACTGTTGAAACAACTGAAGGCAGTTTTGAGGAGACTAGTGGCATGCACGAAACACAAATGTTGTATGATGAAAATATTCAAATTGAAGAAGAAAGAACTACTGAACCACCACTGACACAAATCAACATAGAAATCACTGATGATTTGAATCCACGGCAACAACATAAAAGAAAAAATAATGACACATGCACAAGCATGTACAGAAAGACAAAGATTATCAACCTTAAAAGTGGTGTCAAAAAAAGACCTTGCACCAATCATGAAAGATGTGAATATGGCATTAGCAACAGTTCCAATTTTATCTTTGGAGCAAACCAATCAGCTTGCTTACAGCACAGCTGTAATTGTCACAGAAGAACTGGGTATTCAAAAAAACAAGCCAAATGGACCAGCAAAATCAACACCAAAATGGAAAATTAGACTGGAATTAAAGATAAAAAAATTACGCTCTGATGCAAGCAATTTGAAGAATATGAAAGAACAAAAATTGAAGAATGCAAAAATCAAAAAGGAATTAATAAAGAAATACTGGCTCAATACAAGAAAAGTTGATGAAGCACTAGAAATTGTAAAACAGCAGATAACAGCAACAGCCAGAAACATAGAACGTTATGATGCACGAATTGTTCAATTTCGACAAAACCAGCTTTTTCAATTAGACCGAAGACGATTCTACCAAAGCATTAACTGCCTTAACCAGCCAAAATGTAAAAAACCTGATAAGAATGAAACAAATCAGTTTTGGAAAGATCTAAAGGAAAATGAAAAACATTTGAAGCAAAATGCTGGATGGATAAAAGACTTTGAAAATGATTTTTGTGAAAATCAAATGCAAGATCTTTTTATTACTACAGAAATGATTAAAAAGCGAGTAAAAAAAGTCAAAAACTGGACATCACCTGGTAATGACCAATTGCATGGCTTCTGGCTCAAATATCTGACTAGTCTACACCCGATCATAGCCAAGCAATTTAACGAAATTTTACAAAGTGGAAATATAAGTGAATGGTTAACAACTGGCAAAACTTATCTTATCCAGAAAGATCCAGCAAAAGGTGCGACACCTGGAAACTATAGGCCTATAACATGCTTGCCAACATTATTTAAATTGTTAACTGGTATCATTGGTGATAATATTCAAGACTTTTTGGAGGCAAATAATATCCTGCCTGTAGAACAGAAAGGAAATAAACGAAATAGCAGAGGTACAAAAGATCAACTTCTAATTGATAAAATGATACTAGAAAATTGCAAGAAACGAAAAACAAACTTACATATGGTCTGGATTGACTACAAAAAGGCATTTGATTCATTGCCTCACAACTGGATCATAAAGTGTTTGGAAACAATAGGAATTAGTAAAAACATTACAGTATTTGTTAAAAAAACAATGAGGAAGTGGAAGACACAACTAATTGTTGGAAATGAAGAATATGGACTAGTTAACATCAAAAGGGGAATTTTTCAAGGTGATTCATTATCACCACTATTGTTCATCATTGCCATGATCCCCCTTTCTATGATTTTAAAGAAAACAAACCTTGGCTATCAAACTTCCAAAAATTCAACAAAAATTTCACACTTACTTTATATGGATGATTTGAAGCTTTATGGAAAATCAGACGCTGAAATCCAATCACTTGTTAACACTGTCCGCATCTTTAGCACTGATATCTCTATGGAATTTGGACTAGAAAAATGTGCAAGTGTGGCATTAAAAAGAGGAAAAATTTTGCACAGTGATGGAATTGAAATGCCAAATGGTCAAAATATTAGAAACAATAATGATAAAGCTTACAAATACCTTGGCATTTTGCAAATGGATAATATCAAGCATGGCCAAGTTAAGAATATCATCAGTAAAGAATACGTACAAAGGGTCCGAAAGCTATTAAAAGCAAAATTAAATGGTGGGAATACTATCAAGGCCATCAACACTTGGGCAATACCAGTTATAAGATACACTGCTGGTATCATCAACTGGACTCAAGCTGAATTGGACCTTTTGGACAGAAAAACAAGAAAATTAATGACAATTCATCATTCGTTGCATCCGCGCAGTGACATTGAGAGATTATAACTACCCCGTCAAACTGGAGGTAGAGGATTACTGCAAGTTAAACAAACAGTAGAAGAAGAAAAACATGCACTGGCAGATTATGTACAAAGCAGTCAAGAACAATTGCTTATTGCAGTTACAAAACCAAATTTACTAAAAGTAAATAAAACAAAACAAGATTATCGACAAAATGCAATTAAAACAAGGATAGAAAGCTGGCAAGATAAAAAATTACATGGCCAATTTCTTAAAAACATCAAAGGAAAAGTAGATATGGATAAGACCTGGTATTGGCTTACGAATGGAACATTAAAAAAAGAAACAGAGGGCTTAATTCTAGCTGCTCAAGAACAAGCTTTACGAACAAATGCAATTAAAGCAAAAGTTGAAAAATCGTCAACGGACTCAAAGTGCAGATTGTGCAAAGAATCTGATGAAACAGTGGATCATATTCTCAGCTCATGTAGAAAAATTGCACAGACGGACTATAAGACGCGGCATAATGCAGTTGCAAAGATGATTCACTGGAACATCTGCAAAAATTATCACATTGCAACAACAAACAACTGATGGGAACATACAGTAAACAATGTGACTGAAAATGATATCGTGAAAATACTGTGGGATTTCAGAATTCAAACGGATAAGATCTTAGCACACAATACACCAGATTTGACAGTGATAGAAAAGAAACAGATATGGCTAATTGATATAGCCATACCTCGTGATAGTAGAGTGGAAGAAAAAGAACTGGAAAAAATCACACGGTATCAAGACCTAAAAATCGAGGTTCAACGATTATGGCACAAGCCGGCAGTGGTGGTTCCAGTGGTTATCGGCACACTGGGTGCTATACCAAAAAACCTTGGTAAGCACTTACAAGATCTAAATATTGACAAAATCTCCATCGGTCAACTCCAAAAAAACGCACTGCTTGGATCAGCACATATTTTGCGCCGATACATTACGACATCCTAGATTCTTGGGAAGAATTCGATGCGTTTGAAGGCCAACACCAGCTAAAGAACTGGCAGCTGTGATACACATTGTTTTGTAGTGTCCTGTATAATAATAAGAATAATAATAATAATTAGGAAATTTATGGACACAAGCACCCATCCCTAACTATTCTTCCATACTTTTTTTTTTTTTTTAAACTTGGCAATATGTGCTTTGGTCCTTGACCCGCCATATTGTCTTAGCTGGGGAAACCCATGGTTTGAAACTTTTTCGAGATAATAACAATAGTAATATGGTGATGGGCACCAGACAACGTCTTCAGCTGCGCCGCAGACACAATATATTTGACTATAAATTTCAGGCAAGCATTTTCAAATGCGCATAAGGCACAATTTATTGGTTGTGAGAAAAGCATGAAACCTGGAAATCAGTTAGACTACCAATAATGTGACACCATTAGCAACAAAATGGGTATTTAGACGAAAAGTTGACATAACTGGAAACATTTTAAAATATAAATGTAAATGGGTACATACAACAAAAGGAAGTAGATTACAACAAGATATATCCACCCACGCCCAATATGAACACTGTAAGGTTAATACTTGCTTTAGCTATAGAAAAAGGATGGTACATCGATCAATGTGACGTAAAATCAGCATATCTCAATGGTACACTGGAAGTAGACATATACTTAATGAAACAAGAAGATATACTGTAGATATCAAGACCAAAGGTTGTGATGGATTGAAATTAAAAAAGGTGCTATAACGATTGAAGAAAGCAGGTCGACAATTGTACAAAACCATTAAAGAAAAATTAATACAAAATGATTTTATTAATACAAAATCTGATATATATTTGTATTTACAAGATAATAAATAATAAGAAATGCTTCTTATTAATTTATTTTGATGATATATTAATCCTGTTTGACGATTTAAATATTATAAAAGGAGTCGAGACACTATTAAATGACCTTTTTGAATTAAAGATTTAAGAGAAATTAAAAACTTTATACGCATAAATGTCTTATTATAAGAAGGAAAAAGGATCAGTAAAAGTATGCCAGGAACACATTATAGATAAAATGGTTAAAGAACTAGAAAAATCTAGAAGACACACATGCATTATCAGTTCCTGTGAATCCCAATTACCAGAAAGTAATTAAAATGGAAGATAGACAGTTAATTGAACTTGAAGAAAAGAGGTCTAAATTTAATATCTAATGCAGTGTTTCCCAACGTGGGGCCCACGCTCCAGAGGGGGGCAATTTGATTGTTATAGGGGGCCATTCGAAAATTCTATTAACCTATTTGAGTGGTCAGTGCGGTTTTTCCATTTTCAGTGCAAATGCACATTTCGTTTCTTTATAACATCCAACATGTAAAATATATCATTATATATCATCTATTATAGATGATAATATAGATAATATAGATGATATTATAATGATCTATTATAGAAGAAAAATAGATTATATATCTATTTTTCTTATATATAATAATAACTATGTTATATTTTAACAGTAAAGATATGTAAAACTGATTTGCTGTTTAAGAACTGTTATATTTATACTGTTTCTTATTTATTTAAATTATGAAAAATCTTAATTGTTTATAAATTACAATAATTAAAGTAAGTAACAAATATCTACACTTCATGATAGCCTAATAATGATTTATTTAACAATTAATTGTTGATAGTTAAAAAAAAAAAATCCTTGTTTACAAGCAATCCCGTACAGTTCCTCAGAACATTTACAAATATATAAATTAAAACCATTGGCATTTGCACTTTTACTAAAAATACTGTTCGGTTTGGTTTAAGAGAGCTTTCAACGCTTTTGCGCATGCGTCAGGTCTCCTTCGATTTCTTCAAACTAGGGGCGAGGATGGGATGCTTACTTTCTATAGTGTTAGTTTACTAGTAGCTGCGTTCTATTTGCGCTTTATGACTGTCTGTGTTACCTTTGTGAATTTAAGGACTAAATGGACTGTAATTATGGACTGTTTTCAAATCAAAACTGATAAACAAATGTCGTTCTGAGGGTGGGGGTTAGGAGGGTGGGGGTTTGGAACGCAAAAATTGTCATATTGTTTATTTGGAAATTAAGTAAAAATAAATTAAAGCATTGGTTGATTTGAACAATGACACACAGCACGCGAGAAAATTAGCATGAGAAAGCGTGGCGATGTTCCAATAGATAGTGAAAAATGAATTCCTCAAAGATAGTTGGTGTTTTTTTGAACTTATGAACTTGAATTACAAAGAATGAACTTTTTAAAGAACTGTTGGCGAAATGTTTGTGAACTGTTAGTGAACCGATAATTTAATAAGAAGAATTGTCAAGTGATATTGAAAGTCTGAAGTGGATTCGTATTTCAATATTGAAGAGCTTAAAAAGAAGAAGAATTATTTCTTTATCCGATATTTTTGCTTAAGTTTGTTACATATTGCGTTTGTTATGAAATACATACCTGCTACTAAATAAGTTGATAAATTATATAAAAGAGTAACAGTTTATATATAGCCATGAACCGGAAACCGGCATGACTTCCGGGTTTGTGTAAAAAAAAAGAACCAAGATGTCGATAGACAACTAATATAAGTAGATCTAAGTCTTAAATATATATTCAAATGAAATACTCTGCTGAGTTTCTTTAACACTCCGTCGGGCGCAATAAGGTGTGGCACAAGGTCGGGCGCAACGAGCCTGAGAGGCACTACTTTTTTAAATTTTTTTTCTACAGATAAAAACGTTTTTTCTTACTAAAAACAATTGTTAACTATTCTTTGGAAACCTCTAAACGTTATAAAAATACACAAGGAACAATAAAATAGTTTTATATGGTCTTTAAAGGAAACGGAAATTTAGCTACCGAAAATTACCGAAATTTGTACACCCCTTGATTTAATAATCTTTTCTACAGATATAAACGTTTTTTCTTACAAAAAACAATTGTTAACACTTCGTAGTAAACACCCACACTGTATAAAAATACCGCAGGAGAAGTAAAACAGGTTTAATTAGTCTTTAAAGAAAACGTATATTTCTTGAACAAAAATTAAGAAAAATTAGCGTAGTGTGAACAAATAATTATTCAAAGTTGTATTTGATTATAAAACATGACATTGAAGTAAAACAAGAACATATTATGTTTAAACAATCGCTTATTCATTTGATTCATGAGCATATATATGTCCTTCTAGCGCTCTGTGATAGCATGGAGGACACATGAAAACAGCATGTGAGACGTAGGTATCAGTATGGTAATTTTTATATTCATATTGACTCAATCGCCTATGACGAGTCTGTAAATGGCATGTTTCACATTTGTGTCGTTTTGGAAGTATCTGTGGCTGATCATCAGTTTGATTTGGTTGTTCATGGGGAGCGTATCTCTTCAATTTGTGTTAGAGGTGTGCTGGCATCCCAATAGATTTCTGACTGCGTTGAGCAAGTTGACCAAACACAATGGTTGTGAGAGAGTTGATTTATAGATAATCACGAAATATTATATAATATAACATTATTAACGACACAATGTGATACAGTATTAAAAAAAACTGGGAAATTTTGAAAAATTCTTATTTGTCAAACTGCAATGTAATTGGGCGCAATGAGCCTATGCGATCATTTCGTCTGTCAACCGGAAATGAAGAACGAAAATCACTAACTGACCTTGCTATTGTTATTAGCACTGGAAAAGCGGAAGCTACTAGGATGGAGACCTCGCGAAAACATTTAGCGGGGGAGGGGCAAACAAAGAGTTCGAGGTGTGCCTAGGAGATCGGTTGCGCCCGACGAAATGTTAAGCACATAAAACCAACAATATTATTTTTCCTGAATCTGATAATCACTTGCATAGAATAACACCCGAATTCAATATAAGAAATTAAGGAATAAATTTACCTGATGGTATCACTTGCTTCTAGTCACTTGCTATAACCAAACTACAATAAAGTTTCTATTCTACAATGAAAGAAATAAATTGGAAGGCTTCCACCAAATCCCTCCAAACTAATCCTCAGCATATTAAACCGGACTGTCCACAATTTAAATTTCCATTTCTACAATTGAACACATCCATTCAAAATAAGCTCAGCCATCGTCTTGGCCAAATTTTGAATGGCTTTCATAAATCTATATATATAAAAATGAATGTATCTTTCTTTCTTTCTTTCTTTCTTTCTTTCTTTCTTTCTTTCTTTCTTTGTCTGTCCTTTATACACTCCTAGGCCCTTCGACCTATCTGGACCAAACTTTGCAGAATTACTCTTTAGGACACTGCGGAAAAGATAGGCTACCTTAGAAACCGGACCCACCCCCCAAAAGGGGTTGAAAAGGGGTAAAAGCCCTGAAAAACCCAATATCCACCTGGTGGTGAAAATAAGAACTACACAACTATTGTGTAAAGTGAAAAATTCGCTTTCCTATGGGGGGCAGGGACACCACACTTGGGTGGGAGGAAGCCAACACAAAGGCTGAAGTGTCCCACCCCCCCACCGACAACGGGACCTTATATTTAGGGCCCCTTCTCAGGCCCCCCAAGTCAATTGCAACTAAGGAAAAATTCGCTTTCCTATGGGAGGCAGGGTCACCACACTTGGGTGGGGATGGCGACACAAGGGCCTAAGCGTCCCACCCCCAATCGACACTGGGACCTTATATTTACGGCCCCTTCTCACGAGCCCTTTCTTTCTTTGAGTGGCATTGCAACGCATGCCGGGTACAGCTAGTTATTTATAAACTTAGTTTTTAGAAAAGGAAGATACTACGTTAGTTTCATACAATTCGATAATTTGACTAGGAGAGATCGAAAAATTGATTCTCTACTAAGTATTTTCATCTTTTTTAAAATTTGAAGATAGCTTTCTGATATGAACAAACAACGGATATTTAAATTGTATATTGTGAGTATAAATATAAATTTAATTGTAATTTTACTATATTAGTAATATTTCTTAAATAATGCAATTATATAATAAAGTATAATAAAGATAATATTTAGTAAATGCAGAGCAAACCATAAAAGCACAGACAGACTGTTTCGAAATTGCTATTACGAAACTACGAGGGCTTTGAGAGGGAATAGAACAGATAATGTTTTGAAGAGAAACTCATGTCTGCGCAGCGCTACAAGCAAAACAAAATCAAATCAAGTGTTTATATAACATAACAATAAATATTCTTTTTTCTGCTGAGTGAAAGACAGTTACTGACGTGAATGCCAATTCCATTAAAAAAAAACATTGTATTTGCGAAGCATGTTCTGGTATATGCTCTCAACAATACCTGTTGTGTATTGAATCTCTTGTGTCGCGGCCACAATTCATGCAAGCAGATCTTCTCTGTCGCTACAGGGGTCTCGTAAATACGACTCTTCATGTGGCCCCACAGGAAAACGTCGAGTGGAGTTTAATCTAGCGATCGTGAAAACAAGCAAGCAATTGTACCACCGTGGCCTATCCATCTACCCCCGAATGTTGGACTTTGATCTCGGACTGTAAATTGATTTTGTTATGCTTGTCGCGCAGTGCGTTTCTGGACATAGGGTTTCTATTCAAAACGTTATCTGCTCGGTCCCTCTACAAGCCCTGGGAGTTTGTAATAGGAATTTAAAATACGGTTTAAAAGAGAAACTGACGACGTTTCCAGACTCGATTGATTTAGGCTTCATTTGAAATACCACGAACAGTCCTTGGTCGTTTGAAGGTGGAAAGCCGACCAAGGACTTGATCAATGGGTCCTGAAACGTAGTATGTTTCTCCTTTTAATTGTATAAATGTGCTTTTATGGTTTTCTCGATATTAATTATTGAAGTTTAATCTGGACATTAAATGTTTTACTGAAAAAATTAAAAACATTAGTATGTGTGATTTTCAAAATATTTTCAGATTTTTCATCAGAGAGTTACTGATGTGTCATTTTACCAAAAGTATTTCATTTTTTTAAACTAATTAGAAACTAACATGCTACAGTGTCTCATCAATATTTCTCGAGTTTAGTCCGAGGGTGGCAGTAAAAAAAAGAAAAAAAAGCAAAGTTTTTTTGCTTAATTTTCTTCAAGAACCTGCGCGATCTTGGTTTTTTTTTTAAAAAACATCGAACCTGACTATTACCAATGATTTCCCAAACATCATTTACGTCAGTTGTGCAGTGTAAGACAGGACGTATTGTTCAATGAAGTCAGATGGACCTAGTCGAAGACGTAGCGCTATTTTCCTTTAGTGTGATGTTTATGAGAATATCCCAGTGATAGAACAATGAATTACAAAACTCCAAGTTCATTTTATTTTCCTTTATTGAATCTAAATTTCCGATTATTAGATTAAAAGATACATGAAAATAAATTGAGATACAGAAGGATTTAAATCTCAAAAATTGGTAATTGTAATTTGATACAGCTAAAACAACATAATAAAAATATTATTAAAAAATAATTAACAGACTATTTTACAGATTTTCTTTTCTAAAAACTCCTGTCATGTTAATAGTTTCTTATGAAGAAAGGAAGTCATTCTTCAATCGATTAAATTGATGTTTACTATATGAAATCCAGTCAATATAAAATCCTGTTAATCCATTTTTAATATTAGCTTTAGAATAAATAAATGTTCGATTATTTTATTTTGTATACTTTAAATTATATGAAAATAATTATCTTAAGTTACATGTTCAATAACATTCAATGCTTACTTCTTAAATTATCTTATTATATTTGGAATAACAAATAAATACATAAAGTAAAGTAGCCGAATTTCGGATAGTAACGTTGTAGTTGAATTTGACTGTTGTCATATATCGATGAACAGGTTTAGCATCTCTCTAATTTCAGTTCTGTTTAGTGAAGGTTAACTCTTGAGTTTATAAACTACTGTATTGGTGTTGATCGAATTTTTTTTTTTTAGATAATTCTTCATATT
>JAFIDM010104397.1:0-10340 GCA_023159025.1 Thereuonema tuberculata | reverse complement strand
GAATTTTATGATTTAGTTTTATTCTTTTTCTTCTAATCAATTTAGGAGATACACCAATGCAAAATAAAGAAAGAAAGAAATCTATAAATAACAATCCTATTTCCTGTATAGAAGAGTAATTGAGGAATGATGTAATTGAGGATTATTTGAGTAGAATTGCTTTTTGGTAAAAAGATATACTCAAAACATCAGTCTTGGTTCGACTGAAAGAAGGAAGGAGAGGCCTTTTGTCGCAAAATTACAAAAAAAAAAGGAATATCGCCGTTATTTTATGTATTTGTAGGCTTCATTGCTAACATAAAAACAGTTTTCTAAAAAAGAATTTTTATAATGATACTAATTTTTCAGAACTTTCCCACCATCCATGTTGAGCACAAATATTTAATATAGGAGAAAGCATTAGTATGTTCCAGAACGAGTAGTTACATGACAGTGTTGTTCATCTACGAGTTCTTCACGTGAGAAGTGATGTTTTTCTGTCAGCCTATATAGGGATGATCTTATTGATGCTGTACTTGTGTGGTCACCATCTGTTTATCCCTCATAAATTTCCTTCCCTATATCATTTGGTCTTCTTCTTCTTCTTTTTTAATTGACATCGTTAACTCTATTATTAATGGCTCATATTGTCCCATGGCGTTGAACTTCGAATGCCAAGGTTAAACTGTTTACTTACAATTATTAATAATTATACATTGGCGCCACCATCATTTGTCAAGCGTGGTGACAATCACGACGTCGCCACAATCCGATGAAGCAGCTCCATTCGCAACTAACAATATTTTGATTGTTTCAGATCCGCTGGGAGTCATTACATAAGAACTGTTTATGAAAAATCCTTGAATTGCTTTTAGTCAAATGACTTTTACTCCCAAATAAACGGAAAAGATTTTTTTGAAAATCTTAATTATTAATATTGTTTACGGTTGCCATCTTCCGAACATCGGAAAAACTTATTATGTATTTGATAATTTTTCTTTTAATTTTTCTTAGTTCCAAACCAAGGGGCTCAATTTTTACTAAAAGTTACCAATGAAAGTCACATTGTTACCAATGACAGTTCAGTGGAAATCAGAACTGATTTCATTGCGATAATCTTGCAGATGAGTGTCACATGACCACAATAATATGTTAACTGAAGGCACAAAGCGAGACTGTTCTTCATCTTCATTTATCTGGCCTCTGGTCGATGCATTTGGAAGAGCCTTCCATTATCCCAATACCCAGAAACCACAGACACCAATAGATATTCAACAACATTGAAGCAAGGACATTTCAGTCCCTCGTCCATCGATCGTCTGATTGTCCTCATTTGTTTGAATTCCATTTAAAATTAATTCTTCGCTTAAATCCCATAGAATCAGTGCTGAGGCGTAAATTCTGAATATCAAAATATATCAATCAGTTTTAAATTCAGAGAAAATTTATTCTTTTATTTTCTCAAGATGTATCTAACTAAAACCTATTTACAATTGAAAAATAGTTTGGTTAGTTTTGGCTAAAGCAAATAAATTATATTTGAGGATTAGGAAAAAAAAAAAAAAAAAAAAAACATTTTTCGTTTAAATTGAATGAAAAATTGTAATAACAATGAAATGTTAACAAGAGCAGTTGTTAAATAGCTGCTTTCTCGATTGAGTAATTGATCATCGACTTAAGTAACGACAATCAAGAATCAGAAATAGTTGTCCTAGATTAGTCTTGTGAACCTACTCTCTTATTTTGTTGGCCTTAATGAAATTGTAATATTTTAGAGAAATCTATTCCAGTTCGAAGCTGCAACCTCTCATCACGTGATCTGACAAGACACTGCTCGTTACTTTTTAAAGCCATTTGTTGTTCTACAACACAGTTGACATTTATTTGGCGGTGGTTCCTCCCTGGACGGTGATTTACTAGTTTAAAGCCGGGAGTCAGTGCATCCATTTCTTCCGACACTGGCGCACCTACAAATCATCGAGTCATGCGATAGGTCTTCAAGGACCCCCCAACAAATTCACCATGAAATTGCGGAATAAAAGCCTTTGTAACCCCCCCCGCAGGCTAAATCCAACGATCACTTGCTAAGGATCGTTTTGTCCTTAGGTCAAATCAAAGATTTTCAATGGTAATTGGATTGAAAAAGAGATCCTGTCATTAGAGAGCTTCAAGACAAATTAAATTAACAGCTGAAGACGCTTATATTAGTTGATTCGGGACCAGAAAAGCAGTATTTTCCATGTATTTATTCTTGTAATCTCCACTCATAAACAAAGAAATACAATTTAACTGAGAAACAGGTTCTGATAAACAACTCTCGTCAACTAGAATTAGTCATCTTTTCGAACTCAATCAAATTGCAAAAGATTTCTTTTTTTGTTTAATAAGAAATTTTACTGTAAATTGGAACTACATCGTGTTTGTTTAGATATTTAGGGATTTCAATTATGTTTTCTCCTTACAGTTTATTTTAGAATAGTATTTGTATATAAATCTCCAGTTGTATTTTTAAAATCCAAATTTGGACAAAACGTTCTTGTGGATGGACACCATTAAGAGTTCTCATTTGAGGAAATTATAGATTGTACGAATTAATAGCGGAATAAATTATAAATTTCCTTTGCTATCAATAACAAAATTGTTACAAGATCTGAAAGTTCAAGTCATAACAACCCTTAAATATCTTGGCCCGTGAATCATTTCAATCCAATGCATGATATCCTTTGAACTATTAATTCATTTGTTCAGAATTATTGTTATAAATATTTAGAAGTTAATCAGCCATGATTCAAGTCCTTTTTAAATTGAGATAATTAATAGAATGCAAACTTAATTCTTTGTCATTTTTCTATTATTTTACTAATCACTCCTAAATTTTTAAGATAAGGAATCTAATAATAAAAATTTTAATAATTCTTCTTCAACTATATAGAAGCTATAAATATGTAATCTTAACAAATAGATTTTAAAATAATCTAAAAGCCAGTTCTCCATTGAATTCAGATAAATCATTATTCCTCGAATCCAACGCTGAAATTCGGACGGTTTTTCATTAAGCTGCTGCTGTTTTTACTTGTTTATTTTTTCATCATCAAAACCCATTATTATTGTACAGAGAAAGAAGAATTACCAAATAAGGAAATTAAAGGATCACTTAGTTGATCCTGGAAATCATTGATTCAGATAGTAATATAGCGTCGTTAGAAGAATAAGTTTCTTTGGATAAAAAAGGTCTGATCCTACACGACCAAATCAAGGATGTAATTTTGGATCGTTTTCCAATATTTTAAGAATCAGAGTGATGGAATATCTATTTATGAATTAATAGAAAGAATGGCTATTTCTACAGATTTCTCCCATTAGACGATGAACAGAATTTCCGGTATTTTTACCGGAAGAAGGCCTCCCTTTAATCATGGGCCGAAACTAGTAGTGTTTTTAAACAATTTTATTGTATTTTATCTTACTTGACAAGTGCGTCGGCGTCGCAAGAATCAATTTTATTATAGCGCACGTTAATAATTTTTACAAATACAATAAAATATTATTGAAAAATTATTAATAAATTATTAAAATTAAAAAATGTATATATGATTAATGATCTTAATATGGGTGTTGCAGTGGAATATATTTTGGTTGTACATCAAGGACTATAAAAGAATGTCTTACAGCGCACATACGTGCTTTTAATAACAATAAACCTGAAATTTCTGATTGGGCTTATCATCCATCAATTCAAAACATAACCTGACCCTATCGTAAAAATAGTTTATAAATGCAGAAATGAGCAAGATAGATATTTAATTGAGTCATGTTTTATAAATTCCAAACATTGCTTTAATAAAAATAAATCCTTAAAATTAACAATATTTTCTTAAACTTATTTTAGAAACATATAAAAACAATTAGAAATATATAAATTGCTGCTTTTGATCTTGAAACTTTCAGATTGTAATAATATTATTATTATTATATTCCATGATACTTTCAAATTGTAAAAATATTGTTATTTTCTATTTCAAATTTGTAAAGATTTATTGAGATTTTCAATTTTTCAGATTATTATTATTATTATTATTATTATTATTATTATATTTCAATGATAATATCAAATTGTTATCATTTTCTATATTAATTTTCTGATTATAAAGACTATGATAGTATCACGGAATAGATTAACAAACTTTTCAGATTGTAATGATATTGTTATTACTATCAAACTTTTAGATTGTAAAGCCAGTTTTTCAAATTGTTAATGATATTATTAAAGAGGTTGTCCCAAAATCGACGATTTTGGCCCCACTCGGATTTCGCTGAAAATTGGTATTCAGACTCCGTAGGGGGTGTATGGTCTACAGTAGCAATTTGAAGTGTGCCCGACTTCCGGTTAGACCGGAAATGGATGAAGTTTGCTGTTCATTTCTATGCTGAAATATCAAAATGAAACCTATGCCCCACTCGGATTTCGCTGAAAATTGGCATGCAGACTCTGAAGGGGGTGTATGGTCTACAGTAGCAATTAGAAGTGTGCCCGACTTCCGGTTAGACCGGAAATGGGTGAAGTTTGCTGTTCATTTCTATGTTGAAATATCAAAATGAAACCTATGCCAATCGATAGAGTTCGTTGTGGTGAGTAACATGATATGTCATATGTCTAGCTGGCACTTCCGGTTTTACCATTGTAATTGGTAAAACTTTAAGTTTGCTGAAAGGAAAATGCAGAAACCAAAGAGTATTGGGGTATCATGATTTTATTAGTGATTTTATTATGATTTTCGAATACATCTTGATTGAAGTATTATATATGCAATGCAGTTTAAGCATCTTCTGCAGGAGAGAAACCTTCTTGTGCGGCAGCAGCTACATTAACGTCCAGTGAATCATCGTCGTTTTCTATGGGAATTGCAGGAAGATGTCATATCATCAAAGATTTCGCCCGCCTCTTCACCTTCTGCGGCTTCTTCTAACAACTCTTCAACCAATTCAGCTATATTTTGTCCTGACATAGCAGTGGTTTTTTGCTCGATAACACGATTTGATGAAAGACGATCGAACCAATCACGATGAAAAAGATCGTTTCCTGGATTGATATGATGATTGCAGCATCGTGCTTTAGCTGGAATATAGATTTTCAAAGTCTTGAGAGCTTCTTTCCGGGCTTTTATTGGAACTAACATATGTGATGACTCTCGTTTGCACTTGAAAATGCATGTTCGGTGGCTGAAAGTCACACGTTTCCGTGGAGCATTCACAGTAATATTGCTGTGCCATTTTAGAAGATCCGCCATTTTGGAAGATTTTTTAATCTAAATCACTGGTTTAAATAATAGAAAAAAACAATGAATATCATTCTTGAATGCCGATGTTTATATTAAGATGGAGGGATTTGTGCCAGCCACCTCCATCATTTTACCACAAGTCAAAAGTAGTACTGACCTGCTTAACGTTGAAATCGTAACTGACTGTGCTTATGCAAAGCCACAGGGTTTATATACCTCTTGAGGTATTTCTAGAAATCTACGGAAAAGTGTGGTAAACTGTCGAGAGTTCCAGAACGTTCATGACATTTCCTGCCTCATTCTACGTCAAAGTAGAAAATTCGAGAATGCTCTTGAAAATTCTAGAATTTTCACTAACATTTTCTGGAAACTTCTAGAATTGTCTAGAATAATCAAGACAGAGAGCCTAAATGCCTTTGAATCTGACGAGAGTTTTCTAGAACTTTCATGAATAGACTAGAATTTTCGAGAAAAGCCATGGAACTCTTCAGAATATAGGCTACTTACCGGAAGTGCCAGGTAGACATGACATATATCATTTTACTCACCACAATTTTACTCACCACAACGAACTCTATCGATTGGCATAGGTTTCATTTTGATATTTCAACATAGAAATGAACAGCAAACTTCACCCATTTCCGGTCTAACCGGAAGTCGGGCACACTTCTAATTGCTACTGTAGACCATACACCCCCTAAGGAGTCTGCATACCAATTTTCAGTGAAATCCAAGTGGGGCATAGGTTTCATTTTGATATTTCAGCATAGAAGTGGACAGCAAACTTCACCCATTTTCGGTCTAACCGGAAGTCGGGCACACTTCAAATTGCTACTGTAGATCATACACCCCCTACGGAGTCTGCATACCAATTTTCAGCGAAATCCGAGTGGGGCCAAAATCGTCGATTTTGGGACAACCTCTTTCTGTGATAACATCAAATTGTTATCATTTTCGATGTTTATTCTATTATAATTTTTCCTTTTTGTTTTTTGATTTGAAGAGAAGGAACATATTTTGGTTCCTCTCAAATTATACCTGAAGAAGGAAACAGGGTATATTTCCGAAATATAGTAAAGTTGTTTATGAAAAAGAAGAAGATTTATTGTATTATTTAGTAGTTGATGTAATTCTTTCAAAAATTCAAATGTTGGAGGCAAATCGTCATTGGGACAAATTCTTCATTTGAAGTTAAGTATTGATAGGAGGCAATTTTACATCGAAAGGCCTGACGTTGTAGTCCATCGACACAAATACTTAAGGCAAATCAAGCAGGTACGTTCAGAAGGGAAAACAGTTCATTATTTATCTGGATAAGGCTTGGGTTAATGCTCACAAAGACAACGACCGACAATTGCATCGCGGATGGAAAATACAAAGTGACTTATTTTATGCCACGCGGGAAACAACAGTGGAATTATTTAGTTCAAATTACAACATTAAACTAAAGTTGAAATAGCTACGTACTTCAAAATCCAAATACCTAAATTTAAACAAAAAGTAGGATTAAAAACAAACGACATTTTAAAGAAATTTGGAAAAACATTTTAAAAAAATGTTGATAATATAAAAGTAATAATTTAGTCGAGCGAAGCGCGTCTCTTCATTCCCAAATAAATCATATTTTGTGAACCGTTTTATTCAAAATCTACAGTAGCTAGAAAATATCAAATTTAACATGCCCACGTAGGAATCGATGTAGAAGTGCACAATCATATTTTCAACACTTAAAACACATTTTATAAGAACTATTTGTTTGAAAAAGCTATAAGAAAAACGCTTAAACTGAAACACAAATTTGTAATTTCTAATAATCCTTCAGCATCATAGCATTAGTCACTTCTAAATACCTTTAATCGTAATATATGTATAGTCTATATTTAATAAGCAAATTTCGGAAGTGATTTTAGTGCTCATGTCTATTAAAAGCCCGGCTTTTTTGCTAGTAATAACAGTTTATTGATAGGGGGGGTTAAAGATGCGAAGAATAAAAAAAAAAATCTTGTTCTCTTGTGCTTTGATCTGCAGAAATATAGAAAATAGTTAAGTTATTTTGCAATAGATGTCGCTGAGAATACATAAAGTAATAATCCATAACCCACGATTTTCTTCTTTTTCTAATCGTAGCAGTACTGTTAGTTATATACTGAGCTAACGTTCCGTAATGACTGAGAATACAGCAATTAATGGCAGTCGTTTTTTTGAGGATTACACTGGTCTACAAAAAAAAAAAAAAAAAATTTTTTTTCAAAAGCACAAAAAAAAGGAAATTAACTTTTTTTTCCATGCTGAGTTCAAATATGATCTCAGATTTTTTTTCAGCAGGCACGTTTTTTTTTTGTGGCACGTGTTTAAAGTTTTAAAATAATTAGTACTCACGAAACCCTAAATAATAAATATACGGCTACTAAAAAATTGCATTTGATGATTTTTGGCTATATTTTGCCTTCGGGATGTCTCTCTTCATGGTCCAGCAGTAGTCGGCCAGCATACTGTGACTCCATTTGCCTTGGTACTCTTTTCCATAGTAGAATTCTGCTGTCTCTCTCAGCATGTCATCAGAGACAGCTCCAAGATTTTCAGGGAAGAAGTCTAGAAGGATCATCTGGCTGGAGTTGATGTCCAAGAGCCTCCATTACTGAACAAACAGTCTTACAAAAAACTATATGGCCTTCTTTAGAGAAGTAGTCACTTAAATCACTATTGCGACTACGATAAACGAATATCCGTTTATCTTTTTGTATTCCAATCTTTGAGCATGGAACTTAAAAACTCAGCCCGACTGTTTAGACAAATTTAAATCCCATATAAGATCATTAAGATCTTCTTGAGATAAAAAGTGAGATTCAGTTGAACTATTTGCTTCAAATGTAGGGTCACTTCCCTCCTTTCTTTCGTCTTCAGTATGAGCTGGGTCGGAGTCGGAGTTATTACTTAAGGTCATGAAATCTGGACACTTTGGTACAGGATACTCTTCACTATATGGCACAGGTTTTATTGCAGATGCCAAATTGGGATACTTAACTGTATATTTTGTTTTGACTTAATTCCTTTAATGTTAGTTAAGCAGAAATAACAGTTGAATGATCCTTCTGTTCCTTCAAATCATAGGGACTGAAAACGATCTACGATGAGTACCATTTTTCCATACAGTGAGAAGCCTAACACATGATGCACAGCATACATTTGGGACCCAATCTTTATCCAAATCACCAGCTTTACACCCAAAATAAAGCTCATAATATTTTTTTTACAAGCGGTATGAGACTTTCTGAGACTTGAAAGTCAGTTCTCTACAGACATAGCAGAAATGGTTTGGTTGATTTAAACACTTTCTGGCATCTTGAAACGTTTATAAAACTCATAAAACATAAATAAAAACAACACAGCAGTAAACCACTGCATGTGTTGCCAGGCTCTCTACAATTTCAATACTGGCTACTGGCCATCTGCTTACTTAAAACAATGCAATATTTGGACATGTTTGAACATGAATAAGTCTGCTTGGTGCCAAATTATTCTGAATAAAATTACCACTTCTATAATTTACAAGAATAATAATAGAAAACACCTAATATACAGAAGTATATTATACAAAAATGACCCTAACCAAAAAACTGCGCCTGATGGAAAAATTCTAATTACATTTGAATTCAGTATACAAAACTACATTAGAATCACTGTTTAATTTTCTTGTGAAAAAAAACCATGTTGATCAGTGTTATTAGAGGGAGTGAAGACCAAAATAATTGTGATCATGTTTTCGGTTGGATCACTCATAAACAATGAACCTAATTGTAAGAAAATCTGAGAATTATTATATCTTATTATATGTATTTCGCAGGTTTAATTACAACAAAAATTGTAACTATTAACCAAAATCCGATGTTAGTTTACGGAAACGTTAGAGTAGGACATGGATGGATTGTAGCCAAATTGCAATGCGTTGACAAAATTACAATGTTTTTTTGTGTTTTTTTTTTTGTATTTTTGTCATTACATTGAAGACTTAGGCTTTTTAGTGACCTCCTATATCCAAAGTGAAAAGGAAGGGAAGGCTTTTACGAAGATTCTTTCCGTTCCAGGAGATTTAAGATTTCATTTAAGATTAATTGTTTTGTGCTCTATGTACTATATTTGAATTATATCAAACCAAGATAGTGTATCAGCTTCGTTCAATGGCTCAAATCCAACAGTTTATTTTTAGTACAGTAGGAGTTATTCATTTATTTAGATCGAATCCAATTTATGTATCTTATTTGTTATTTGAAAATATTCTGTTGTTTTTAGCAACGATTTTAAATAGCAAATTATCTTGACGTCATCCATGAGGTCATGAGATGTGATTCTTTCTGTGTATGCAACATCCGTTGCAATCACCCTCATTATGTTGTTTGATCGAAGTGAACATTTTGGTTGTATTTGATTCTCCATCAAAAGTTCTATAGTCAGTAAATGATAGCTGTCTTTCTATTACGCAACTCATTTATGAACTTCTCCAATTACAAAGAGATATTTGTAATGCAGTTGGTAGCAATTGTAATATTTTTTTTTCTTTCTCCAGAGAAATCCACGACGTTTCAACGTCACTGAGATAGACTTATTTGTTTAGTGACATATTCTTTAAGTTCTGTTTTTTTTTTCAACACTTTGATTTCTTGTTATGAGGAACTGTTAGTGATCTTACGAAGATCTGAGTTATTGTATTTCTTCAGATCTTATTTTCTGCTTTGAAGTATTTAGGATTCCATCTTTACTCGGTTATTGTAGTTAATAAGTGTAGCTACTCTAAACAGATATCTCTGTAATTTCTGGATTAATGTGGCCATTCCTAAAGGTGACCAAGATCCCATTTTAACTATTTCATTATTTAATCACTTCTTTCAAAGATTAAGGTAATCTATTTTCTGGTAATATTGATCCTGCCTTGTCCATTAAGATCTGTTAGTTCTCGCTGCATTCTGGCTGCAGTACTACATAAAATATTCAAATAGTTTGTATGTTTCCAGATATTCATGGAGGATTTCATTGGCAAATCAACTTTTTAAGGTAGTCAATCTCTTTAAGTTATTTTGTTTTCTA
>JAFIDM010104396.1:0-10340 GCA_023159025.1 Thereuonema tuberculata | reverse complement strand
TCCAGAGCGCGTTGGTGCAAACATTTTTTATTATAATGCTGGGACAACCCTCCGTATTCCAAATATTATGATTTTTAATAATTGAATCTGTAAATTTTCAAAATAGGGCAGTCACCATCACAAGTGCAGTTTACTTGATTCGATATATTTGCATATTTGCTTCAATTAAGAAGAATATTTACTTCCAAAACATCAGGACAAGTAATAAATGAACATCCAACTTTGAATTTCTGCAATGCGTATTATACAAAAAAAAAATACACTAAACCGTGAAGAGTTCTGCTATGGTTTGGAAATGGAGATGTCTATAAAGTACATCAAAAATGATTGAAACAATAAGTCATTTTTTGATATCAAGATTTTTATTTTCAAATTGTAGATACAAAGTTAGAAATTTACAATAAATATAAAATAAAATAATTTCTAAAAAGCATTTCTTTTAATTATTTTTTTTATTTAGTTAAAGCCTTTATTCATCAAAAAAAGATTTTATATCACAACGGTTAGACACGGCAATAAAATATACCTACATTTCTTTATATCTAAAATATTTACTAAAGATAAATAATAATAATTACATGAATAACAAATTTAACATATCGACAATCAATAAGAAATAAAAACCAAATACTGCGCAGAAATAACTATTCCCACCTTTGAGTTTATCATCCGATGCATTTCGGAAACGGCCGTTTCGTTCTTTTTTAGCAACTCATGAATCCAATCAAAAGTCTTTTAAGTACAATTTAGCACCTATTTTTTTATTGATGTTTATTTTGTTCTGGAGTCACTTTCGGGAGAGAAACTAATTTCCATTTATTTTCACGCCTTATTTTCTACGCCTTTCTCTGGATCAAAATAGGTGATCCAGACTGATGAGTCCCTAAACCGGCAGTTCCCGATTCCTTCTGATGATAAACTCAAAGGCATGAATGTTTATTTATACGCAGTATTTGGTTTTTATTTCTTAACATTAATTACATTTTAAGAGAAAATAATAATTATTATAAATAGTCAAGTTAATCAAAGAAAGCTAATTTAAAAAAAAAAAAAAGAATATTAAGAAGAAATCATACTTGTCTTATTTGAAATCCTTCTCCTGCTATATCTCTTCTTCTATCATCACCAAAGGAAATAAAACACCGTCACTTTCCTTGCGTTGCTCCTGCTTGAGAAGCCCCATCACTGACTTCAACGGCGTTGTCGGAAGGATCACATGTTATTTATTTAATTCTAAATTAAACTCTTCTTTTTAAGTTATATCAATGATAAAAATATAAAATATATAGATTCACTTATTTAGTGATTACTTGTTTAAATTTCATTTGTATTTTTTTATTAAATTAATCAACTCTTTCTATTAAAAGACGTCATTATTATTACTCATAATGAGATCTCTGTTCAATTCATTCTACTTTGGAAGAGGAAGAATCTCATTTATAAGTTCAAAGAAAAGTTAATTAAATTTTGAATTCTTTTTTAAATACATATTGACTTTATTTACCTAAATTTAATAATAATATTTATTGCAGTTGATGAGTACTTGATTCAAAGTTAAGTAATAATTATAAAAATCATTTTTCATCAATCAAATGCATATCAATGTTCGTAACCCAATGTTTCTATAATGTAGTGGTTTCGGTTTCATATTCCAACAATAACTTTGTCCTTCTAAAGATACTTCACGTGGGGAAATAGCCTAGAACGAAAAACACCAACAGGAAGTTTGTCAACAACAGGAACAGTGGTTCAACCATTTTACGCATTTCAAGGAGGATTGCGGCAAATTGTCAACAAAATTATAAATTTGGAATCAAAAACAGAGTGAGTTGTATTTATTTACATTCGCTTATTTACTTTATTGTTCTTTATAAAATAGTGATTTGTTCTGAATGAAACAAATGATAAATGAATCTATTTCTATCATCCAATCAAGTAACCGGATTTCTATGGCCTTGAATTCTCTAGCCTTGATTATTTAACAAAGATTTCATCTTATTTACTTGGGATTTCCTTAATCCAATTTTGTCGAGCAAATTCCTTTTTTTTTGTTATTTATTTAATCATTGATGACAAACAAATAATCTACAAAGAGTCTGATTATAGATCCTCTAACTTGGATTAACTCTGTATTTATGATGAAATCACGAAAATGAAACACACAGAAGGAAACTAGAAAGTTCAATTTCTTTGTTCGGCAGCAACACACTTCGAGAATAGAAATTAGAAGTGAGAATATAAGGTATTCATTTAACATTTAAAATTGATTGAACAAAAGATCTTTTTAAAAAGAATTGTTATTTAAATCTTTTGCTTTTTATCTACTATTCAATAGACAAAAATAGACATTTTTTACTTATTTTTTTTTCTTTCTGTTTGTTAATTGTGTTTTAACTGAAATATTGATTTTAAATTCTTATCATTACAGTCCGTTTTCGTTTACGAGAGCCTTCAGCGCTTTTGCGCATGCGTCAGGTCTCCTTCGATTTCTTCGAAATAGGGGCGAGGAAGATGGGATGTTTACTTTTCATTATGTTAGTTTACTAGTAGCTGCGTTCTATTTGCGCTTTTCGGGAAAGAATTATGGAAAGAATAATACTATTGCAAAAATGCTCCTCGTTATTTTTTTCTTAAAAGAGAAAATGTCCAAAAGAATTTCTTAGGAAAGTATCCATCTCAGCGTATCACCCCTCTGCGGAGTAAAATCGTCCCGAAGTGGTAGGTCTGCCATTCATAAACGGACTGTATTTCGATTCTTTTTATTAGAAATATTAACTAGAAATGAAATCTTTCGATGCAAAATTAAAGTGAAGCGGAATTTTCGTAGAAATTAGCCATGGAACTAATAATATTTTTTTAAACGCTTTATTCGTAAAGGCGAGCTGTTATTGCTGAGATTATAAATATGTTTCTAATTTCGACTATCAGTTTCAAAATTTGCTTTTGGAATCTCCAAAATTAATTTCTCCAGGAATCCGCAGATCTACAATTTTTAGATTGGAATTATAAGGATTCATGTATCTGAATGTGTGTGTCCGTGTGTAGCTCCCACCAACAGCCGAGACCAGGAGTCAGAGTCCCATCAGTCATTTCGCATTTGACTCCCCATGGCCTGGATATTTCGATATTCATTCAACATCCGATATTCTGAGCAGAACACTTCCGGTTTCAGGTGGTCATTGAGGTGGTCAGAAAAAGGGTGGGATTCGACTGAATTAGGGGTTGTCTAGACTGAATCGACTCTAATGAAAATGAAGATGATATTCATGACCTAATATTGCAATGATTTGCCAAAATAATGCAAAATAAGTGTCATAATAAATGAACTAGACATACAAAATGATTGAGCTTGAAATTGTTCATGAACCTTGAATTAAAGCAGCTTGAATAAATGAGTTTTACATGCCAATCAACAGTAGTTATCACTTTTAGGAATGCAAAATATTCGGGTTATATTGATTTTCTATTTGCTTTTGTTACTTAATTTTTCTTAAAATATTCATTTATGCTCATTATGGTCATTGGTCAGCAGTTGTGTACTTTTTTTTTTCCTTTTTTTGGAATTTACAATTTTCAAAAAAAATAAAATATCTCTATTTTATTAACTGCAGACTTTTTTTCTACTATTATTTCTCGAGGACAAGATCTCTCTCTTTTTAACATTGTTAACACGTTCATTGCCGACTATATGTATTCGTGTAGATGGCACTGGTAGTGGACATGCTGATTTATACACTCATGGTCAAAAAAATTAGCGCACCAAGAAATAATTGCGGGATCGTAACGAAACTTGCAATGAAGGTACATGTCGGGGAGATATGCAAATGATTAGAAATGCAGCGTGATTGCGCATTACGTATAGCCGGTAGAGGGCGTTGAACATCGTACTCTGTGGAGTATAAAACAGGTAACCAAAGCTTGTTTGAGTGTGCTGAATCATTTACAAAGGAAGAGCTGAGGTAGACATGCCATTACGCCGTGTTCGAAGACAGTATACGCAGTTGTCCCAGTTTGAGAGAGGGAGAATCGTCGGGATGATGGAAGCTGGGTGGTCAGCTAGGCGAGTAGCTCGTCAATTAGGCCGCTCTGATTGTGTTGTGAGGAGGTGTTGGGACCAGTGGACCCGAGAGATGTCATATACACGAAGACCAGGCTCAGGACGCTCTCTACAGACCAGTCGTCGAGAAGACCGCCACATAGTCAGAAATGCACGCGTAAAGCCAACTGCTTCATCGGCCGCCATCCAGGCACAGGTAGCACCTTCACTAGGGGCCGCTGTGTCTTCTCGAACCATACGAAGGCGCCTGGCTGAAGGACATTTGGTATCGCGGTGCCCATTACGTGTGCTGCCCTTGACGCCCACCCATCGACGCCTCCGTTTGGAGTTTTGCCGCGCACGAGGAAACTGGACTGCAGCGGAATGGAACCAGGTCGTCTTTAGCGACGAATCCAGATTCAATCTCGGCAGTGATGACAATCGTGTTCGTGTGTGGAGAGCCCGTGGTGAACGCTTCAATCCTGCCTTTGCTGTACAGCGACACACCGCTCCCACATCTGGTGTGATGGTATGGGGTGCCTTTGCCTACAATACACGGTCACCCCTAGTATTGTTCCGTGGCACCATGACAGCCCAGCGGTATGTTCATGAAATCCTGCAACCACACGTGTTGCCACTCATGCAACGGCTCCCGGAAGCCATTTTTCGACAAGACAATGCTCGGCCTCATACGGCAAAGGTGTCACAAGACTGTCTCCGCACTGTTACTACCCTTCCTTGGCCTGCCCGATCCCCAGATTTGTCTCCAATCGAGCATATCTGGGATCATTTGGGCAACGAGTTGGGCATCCCACGAGTTTGAACGAACTAGAGGCAAGGTTACAGCAAATATGGAACGAAATGTCTCAAGACATCATACAGAACTTGTATGACTCAATTCCCGATCGTATCGCATCGTGCATTCGCGCTAGAGGGGGTCCAACGGGGTATTAACTCCTCCGTTCTTTTGCCTTTTTCTCTGAAATAAATTATCCTTTTTCTTTGATTTTCTTATCATTTACTTATATCAAAGTAGTCATTACGTATGTAAAGTTTCGTTTCATTTTGACGACTCCTTCTTGGTGCGCTAATTTTTTTTGTCCATGAGTGTATACGTCACTATATTATGTGTCTAGGCATCTTCTATTATTTAATTTTCTCACGGCGCTTAGAAGAGGAACTTGTATTGTATGCGGCATCTCAGTAGACTCATGTCGCAATTTTGTTTATTTTTTTTTTTTTTTTTTATTATTTTTCCTCCCCATAATAATGAGTGATGTTCCAGGGCCTCGAAAAACACTAGAATCTCTAAATATTTTGCTTATTGAGTTTAGAGTGATTTTAAGAATAAATAGAATGAAAATAAAATTGATATTTCTTGATCAGACACCTAAGTTGATTTTGTATATTATTTTTTGAGAATTTACGTTTATTTTTATTAATAAAAAAATACATCTTTTATTCTATCCTATTTACATTTTATTTTAAATTTCCATACCATATGTTATGTATTGATTTCTTATTTTACCCTATACAATAAAAACTAAAATATTACCATATAAATACAAATAAACATCATAAAAAATAGATCAGATTTGTTACCAGGATCTCACATCTCATCCAATTTTTCCCTGCAAATTATGAGATATAAAATGCGATTTTTCAGTGATTAATTCAGTCTCATTTATTAACAATTCAAAAAATTCAAATATTTTTGCTTATGCAGATGACTTAATATTAATAAACACAAATAAAAACTTTTCAATAGCACAAGAGCAAATACAAAATGACTTTATCAACATAATTAAATGGACACATGACTATAAATTAGCCATTAATAAAAACAAAACAAAATATATGATAATTACTTCAAAAAATAAAAAAATCAACATTATACCAGAAATAAAATATCATAAATTCCACTGCATCAACAAAAAACCAGAAGATATGAACACCTGTAACTGTGAAAGTATAGAAATAATAAATAATTATAAATATCTAGGTTTATATATAAATAACAAATATAATGGCATACTCATTACATTCATATCTTAAAAAGATTAAATTACTTATTATATATGTTTTATCATATCAAAGACATCTTTCCTATAAAAACAAAAATTATATTATACAAATCATATATTGACTCAATAATAAATTACGGTATAGATAATTGGATCTATATAAATAAAAATGAAATGAAAA
This sequence comes from Thereuonema tuberculata, assembly GCA_023159025.1. NCBI lineage: Eukaryota > Metazoa > Arthropoda > Chilopoda > Scutigeromorpha > Scutigeridae > Thereuonema > Thereuonema tuberculata. The sequence goes on along the minus strand of JAFIDM010104396.1, from coordinate 4,099 downwards.
ATATTAACAGAATCTTAAAAAAAATAATAAATTTAATTTTTCCTAGCTTCAATAAACTGCAAATTGAACAACAAAATCAAATTTTAGTAAATAATAAAATATTATTTCCTCAACAAAGAGTTATATTTAATTTAATTATGCAAAAATATTATAAAATATGTTATAACATGCAGGAAGATAATACCCATGCAACAAGAAGAAATAGAATATATACAAAACAAGTCTTTGATAATCCTAAAAATAACTTCGGACTAAGAATTAAAAACAGACTAATTAATAAAATATTTGATCAATTTTCAACAGATATGAAAAAAATTGAAAAGATATCTATCTTAAAAAAAATAATATATAGAGATATAATATCTGGTAAAATCGTATGGGTCGACTAATTTGAAAAAAAAATAAAAAAAAATAAAAATAATTATTATTATGTAAACTTCACTTTACATTTATTATGTACTCATAAGATATTAGCTTCTATCTTTTATCTCAAAATTTTGAAATATTGTTTAATATTATTATTGTTTTATTTGTAAATTTAATTATGTTTACTTTAAAAGTATATAGGACCATTTTTGTATCTAATACCATTATAACTCTCAACACCTACAAAACAGGCTAATAACCTTGTAGGACTGAAATGTAATATTTGATGAATAAAAAAAAAAAACAAAAAAAAAACAGCCTCCTGAATTTCCAATGAATATTTTAACCCTATTTCGCATCAACCATATAATATTCCTTTCTGGATTAAAGTTTGACATTTGTTATAAACTGCAAAATCCGTCCCCTGAATTGCAATTCAGATATAACCACAAAACAATTTCTTAAACCTTCCCTTCGTCAGCTGACTTTCAATGCTTCTCCCACCCCTCTGATATTTTTCAAATGGACACTTCTCGGATTATTCCAACCCTTCTATTACACCAAATCCTGGATACACTTAAAATGCAATTTTTAACCCAAACAACAAGATTGAGATATATGTGTATAATAATCACACATTAAAATAATAATTGAATAAAATATTCACTTTTTATAACACTTTGTTCTTCTCTTCCCTTTGAACCTAGATTGTTTCCAATAACTAACTATTAATAATGTCTTGGAATAAAAATGTTATATTGGTTTTCTTAAACACTCCATTAAGTGTATAGGCTACAAAGTAAAAGAACTTTACAGTTTTCTTTTATTCACTACCTAGACGAAACCTTCAGTTTCGTACGCAAAACCACCTTTATTGTTCCTACACAAAACTCACTTTTCTCAATGAAGTTTGGTTTTATAACGCCTTAAATTTGTTAGACAAATTTTGTCCTGACTTTGGGGTTCACTATATTGTCTTGTAGTTCACCCACCCCAATGGCGATTCACCTTATGTTAAGATAATGGCTTCCCCACCTTAAACTGAGTTCGGCTGTCCTTGTATTTATTTTAAGGCACCAACAAATTCCCAATGCATTACTCTCGTATTAGTTTTATTCCTGCCATTACTTCAATGGAACTTTCTTTATTCCCATCGATCAATTGTTGGTTTAATTCGTCCCTGGTTTTCTAACTAACGGAACACTCTGTTCTCTCGACTTCGTGGAGCTTTACTGTTTTTCTTTTTTTTATTCTCGACGAAAGTTTATGTCTTAGATTAGGCGTTCACTTTCACCTGCCGTCTTAGACCTTAAAGTTAGTACTTACAGTTACTCGTCTGTCTTGTCAGGCGTCGAACTCCGACCTTCCTGGGTTCCGAGTTTTCCGTCGCCCTCCATTGCACTATCGGCCGATGGTTTCCGTCCAAACAACTGCACTGACGTAAGATTCATCACAGAAGCACTAGACACACATGTAGAACACACCATTTCCAAAACACCAACACCAATATTATGAAGATAGGGTTGCATTATCACACACATCACACATTATTGGTCGGAAGACTAAAGCTAACCCCACGTCCAGGGTGCATGTCTTTACTGACTGACGGCTGACCAACTACTCTCTCGGGGCACGGAGTAAAGTGTCTTTGCCGCGCTATACGTATTGCCTCCTAACAGTAATTGTCACACTATTATCGGCATTGTGAATTCATTGTCTTTGAAGCCGCTTTCTTCTAAGTTATAACACTAATTCCCCTCACACAGTTCTACCCGTGTTTTCCCACACAGGCTAATGTCTTTAGAGCGGTTGCTCTGTAAGTCCCCGCCGGCCTCCGGCCACCCCGTACGACTCCGCCAACCTCTGTAGGCTTACATCATGCTAAACAAACCATCGGTTTTGGGTTCCGATGCCAGACTGACTACTCTTTCTTTGCTTCCCGCCGAAAACGATGACCAAAGGTCAGTCAACCAATAGGAATACAATAAACATACCACCTGATTCTTTTTTTCCCGCCAAAAGGATAGACAGTAGTGTGAGCTTTGGCCAATGACATGACTAGAAACGGACCACCTGACTACTCTTCCCGCCAAAACTGCACACATCACTGATATTTTATTCCCATGAGAAAATCGAGACATTGAAACGAGAATTACGTAAACGAACCCAAAAGCACTTCCTTTCTCACGCTTTCTCCCTTTACACAATATTTAACAAATAGATGAATAATACTAAAATATACACCAGCTTAAATATTAGACAACTGATATTAAAATTATTACAATATATATATATATTTCAATCACTTTGATTAATAAATACAAAATATATTTCTCAAAACAATTAATATTCTTTAAAATTAAAATATTTTCATTCTCCCCCTTAATACGTCACGGCCTACAATCCACTCCGTGACAGCCCAAAGAAGATGAAGAAGTCAATTGTGAAGAAGATCGCAAGCTGTCATCTCTCTTAACTTCTAGAATCAAAACATCCGCAAGAATCAACATGCGGGACCACCCGGGCCACCAAGAAGACTCCTTCAAAACGATCACAGAAGTAGCAACATTTAATAATCGTGCACATATTTTAGATTGGTCCATAAGTAAGCATTACAAAAACTTTAAAAAAAATATCAGAGCAGATGAAGAATTTGGAGGTAATTTTTGAAGTATTCCAGAGACGGTTATCATAAACAAAATATACCTTGTTTGAATTTGGATGAAAAATAAAGTAACTTCCTAAATTTTATGATAATCCTTCAAGATGTCTTCACATGATGCTGTAGATATTATTGAATAACAATTATATTTATTCAAGTGTATATTTTTTTAAGTTGAATTGAGAAAATCTAAATTATTACGCAAAATATTAAGAATTAAATTAACAAGCAAATGCGTCACTATATTCTTGAACACAATAATCACTTAATATCTAACGTCCTTCATAGTCTGTGATATTCAAATGGAATTCTATTCCATTCAATACATTAATATTATAAAGTTCATCTTATTTAAATTTAACATTGTATGTGAATAGTTTCTATCACAAGTCTTTAGTTCATAATGCACTATCTAGAAACATTCTTTGAGAGTCCATTAACTAACACTGTCTTGTATTATAGGTAAATCGTTGTCTACTCAAATCCCAACTTGCAAGGCTGTAGTATTCAAATAAACTCTGGAAAATTATTGACAACATAAATTCACTTACTTTCACTGCATTCTTGTTATAAATGGAACAGATACAGTCATTTAAATTCATCATACATACTCAGTACTGTAAGTTCATCTGATAGTTATCTAATATGGCGGTGGTTAGTTCGATTACTCTATTCTGTTACGATCTATTCACGCCACAGATTATCTAACCCAAAAAATAATAACATCACATTAATAATTACAATTCACGATATCTACAACTCGGCAAAGAATCATTTATTTCACCTCGCCTTTCGCAGAGTGAAATAATCATATTATAAGAAGTAATTTCAGGTCCTTCGTTTCATCCAATCTTCTCGCCATCCAGATTCTATCCCTTCATTATAATAACCATCTTCATTCTCTCTCCTTCCATGACCACAAAATACCCACGATCATTTTCTGTGCAATTCTTGATTGTGCAACCAATCATTGTAATGCTGCATGCTACGAACAATGACTCTTAACGCTGCTGTTTTATTCTTCTTATTTTATTATTAGATGAAAATATTTTTCTATCCAATTTGTAATTT
>JAFIDM010104393.1:0-10341 GCA_023159025.1 Thereuonema tuberculata | reverse complement strand
TTTTAATAAAGTTCTTACAGAATATCTACAATATTTTAATTCTTCACTGTAACGAAATTTAGTTTGAAATTAAAAAGAACTGAAAAAAAAAACTACCCAAAAAAAAAATAAATAAATATAATTTTCTTATTTTGAAAAAGTAAGAGAAAAAACACACAATAACAACATTTCTATTGAAATTTCAAGAAACTAAGGGGTAAAAACACATAATTCGGGTGGGTGATTGAGACCAAAATTTACATATTGAAATGAAAAATAGTAAGGTGAGTTGGGGTGTTTGGGAGCACAATTTACTTATACGACGTTTTATACGTAAATTTACATATACATTTACATATTAAGGTATTTGAGACCGGGATTTGTATACAGAGGGCTTTTAAGACTAAAAATAATATAAAGGAAAATTTCTAACTTGTTTTCAAAATTATATGAGTCTGTATTTACAGTATTTTACATTTCAATTATAAATATTCTAAATCAGCATCGATTTGGAGATATTATTTGTATAACGAATTATTGAAAAATATCATAAACCAAGCAATGATTTCTTCAATATTAAATCTAGGAAAATTCTACAGAAACACACTCACAGAGTTTTTTATTCTTGTAATTCTTTAAGATTTTTTATCGACTTTAAACTTTATTTTATTTTAAGAAAATTATTGTTTTTTAAGTATAGAATTTACTCACATTGATATAAAATTCTCTTTTTTTGTCTGTTTATAGGAAAATGAAATATCAAATTTCATGAAGAAAGAAATTTATTTTTATGAATTAAACTTTATTTTAGGTAATATGATTGCATGTTCTAACATGAATTTTATTTGACAACAGCATTATATGATTGTTTTTAATTACCGCAGTGCAAATACTCCTCGTTAATCTTACCTTTTTTTTTTTCTTAAAATTATACAAGTAGTGATCTCAAATGTTGTTTTTTTTAAATAAAATTTTTTTTTTCTAATGTTTTATAATCATCACTGATCTTTCTTTTTCGCTGTAATTATACTGAACCTGACCTAAAATACGAAATTTTAAAATCAAAATTTTCCCTCCCTCCTCCCCCATCCCCCTCCCCCATCCCCTCCCCGCCCCGGGAGAATGACGTAGAGGGTGGATAAATGGTAAAAAGAACGTTTGAGAGCTGTATTTGTGATGATAGAAAAGTAATGATAATTTTGAAAATATACTTAAAAAAAATGATTTTAAAATTTCGTATTAAATTAAATCGTATTGTAATATTTCTATATACTTTGAAAATGATAAACAATTTTTTTTTCTGAAACATATAAATTAATATTTATTATTAAAGTCTACTATTAAAATACCCATATGATGTTTATTATTATGATCAGAATTGTTATGTGTTAATATAATATAGCTAAATAGTTTTATCCTGATCTAAATTGATAAATTATAGATAAACAATGTCGTTGACATTCTTATATTTTGAAACTTTCTAATTTTTGTTTTTGTAATATTTCTATATACTTTGAAAAATATAAGCAATTTTTTTTTCCACAATATATAAATTAATATTTATTATTAAAATCTACAATTACGAAAACTTTATGATGTTTATTATTATGATTTTTTTCTTTTCACAATATATAATATAAATTAATGGTTATATTTTATTCTTCCAACAGAAATTACCCCTACATTCGGCAATAAAACGAATGAAGAATGCAGTTGCCATTGGTGAAAATATTATACTTGGTTTTGAAGATTTAGCAAACGGACACCAATTCCGATTGCAGAAATATTTTTACTCAAAACAGCTGCGATCATTTCAAGAGCTGGGCAATGGAATTGTCATGGATCTACTATCCGTCGAACAACTTCAAGAGAGAAGCATAGACATCATTGATGCTTATCATCAAGCAGATCGACAGTGTCGCAAAAACGAACTGCCTGAATTCACCGTTTATCAATTTGAGGCTGGGTTTTTCGTTCAAATAGTACAATTAGGAATGTATGAGACATCACTACAGATCTCAGATGGAAGTCACATCATATATATGAAGAGGCAAACTTGGCGAAATCTGTTGATGGCTTTTAAGAAACATCCATTCAATAAAATCATTAGAGAAAGGGGACATCTTTCTCAACTGTCCAGCCCAGTTTCACCAGCTACAAACAACTTGGAAGACGATGAAGTCATCGATCTCAGTAAAGACGATGAATTTGATGAACAGTCTCAAAAAAAAACGTAAACGACAAGAAGAAATTCTAATAGAAGATACCGCTACTGTGGAATTGGAATCTATGTTTAATGCAGCCTGATTTACAATGTAAGCATATATATATTTGTAATATTAGATATGTAATCACTTCTTTTTTTTTGGTAATAGTAGAAAATAAACAAAAAGAAAGAGAAACATGCATCTGTTTCTTTCCAAACAAACAAAATCTTTCCAAACAAACAAAAAACATAAATATAATAAATAACGAAAGAAAAAAATAACAACAACAATTTCTTAAAAGAAAAAAATTCGTTTTCTTAAAAACATTATATCATCTTAAAGTCAAAAGAGGTAACACATCCCTCAAATATTCCGAAAATTACTTAAAAGAAAAGATGTAATCATTAAAAATTTTCCATCACCTATCTATTCAGTTTAATGAAATATAAATTATATTTCCGAACATTCTGATTCCAAAAAATAAAACTTACCATTCAGAAGATGACTGCAATTTACTTATTCAATACCTAAAGAAAACTTCAACGATGAAATAAATAATTCAGTTCCTTAAAACAAATATTATGATAAAAAAAAATCTTTCATTAATCATATAAAAAAAGAAACATAATTATTAAAAAAAAACTTCTAGATAAAAGAATAGCCAACATTTTCTCAAGTTAAAATATTAAAAGCAACACATTTTACATTTTTTTTTTCTTTGAATAAAAAGAGTTCAGTAAAAAGAATTAAAATATAAAGAAAGCATAAGAAACAAATTGCATTCCAGTTTGGAAAATTATGACTTAATTGAAATGGAAAATAAACCAATCAAACTTACTTCTTGTGTTATGGTTAATCTCTTGTGAGAATCTTAATATATCAATACCTCTAACACCTTATCTTTTATGAGGGGTCAGACCTTTAAAAAAAAAATGTCGAGTCATCCTATGTAAGTGTGGGGGTTAAACAGTATCAATTTCCTCCTTAAATTTCTCTATAAAAACACACTCTTCAATGAATAACTGTATCATTTGGTTGCAGACAGATACTGAGATGACAATTTAAATTTTTGATTTAATTCAGATGAATCATTTAAGGGCGAATGCAAGTAGAAATTAATTTTTGAATTTTTTGGTTTCTAATCAATTCGTTTTATTTTACTTTCGGTTTGTTTTTAATCACCAACCAAAACAAAAGATGATTTCAATATTCTTTGAATGTAACATTACTTCATTTTAGAATTATCAATATTCGTTCTTTTTTTCAAGTTAATATCTTTTACATTCCGTTTTCACAGTTTTTCTTTTTATTTCCGAAAAAAATATCTTTTCTTTTCCTTTTCATAACAAAAAAATATAATTTATACAGGATTTTCTTATTCATGTAAAAAAGAATAATTCCTTTCATCTCTCCACTTTTTTTTTTCAATAATAATATTCAAATTATGATTTAACATTATTAATTTTTACTTTCCCAAAAATATTTTTTCTTTTTCTTAAGGTGAAAATAATTTATATACGAATTTACTCAACAAATTAAAAAAGATTTTCTTTAATATGCCAACTGTAAGTAAAAATTAATTTTTTTTTTCATTTTTTTTTATTTATGATTTTACTCAACAAAATACTAAAAGAAAGATTTTCTATCTATAAAAATGAAACAGATTTAGAATTAACATTATTCATTCTGATTTCACATTTTTCTTTTCGTTTTCTGAAAAATAAACCTGTGTGGAAAATACAATTTACAAATTTTTTTTTTCTTGTCATCATTTCGAAACACCCTAACATCATTTGTTTCTTTTCTATGAAACTTGAAGCTCTATTCTCAGCAGTATATTCTGTTGTATGTAACCACGTTATAACGAGTATCATTGTGAGTCATTTCCAAACCTAAAAACACTATTTTCTCAAAGCATCAAAAGAATGTAAAGTTAAAAGAATTAACAAGTTTTTCGCACTTTCTGTAAAGAGCTATTAAAAAAAAAGATAAGAAAAGCCAACATTTTCTCAAGTTAAAATATTAATAGACAAAAGAGGCATTTTATAATTTTCTCAGAATATAAAAAACTTATAGTAAAAAAAGAAATAAAAGGATAAACTTATTTACAAAACAAAAATTACTTTCAGAAAGAAAGACAGGTTAAAACCCCAATAGATAAAAGCAAAAAAAATCATTTCACAAGTTTCTTATGATAAAAACTACAGTAAAAAAAAGAAATAAAAGAATAAACATATTCACAAAAGAAAAAAATATTTATTAAAGACCATTAATCGATTCTCCTATCATTTTCACGAAATTAGATATATTACAACTCAGGTTCTTTCAATTATTCCATTATACAAATTAAGGTACGGATTATTAAAAAGCAATCATCATCAATCGATTTTCCTCGTAATTTCACGAAGTTTGATATATTACAACCCATGTTTCTTTTAATTATTCCAAAACTTATTAATTATGTAAATTAAAGTACGGAGTATGTAAATACGAATCTATATCACCCTACGTTTCCTTATGTTAACTTCGATCTCAAACGCCCTAAAAACCCCAGTTTTTATGCAAATCCAGATCTCAAACACTAAAATATGCAAATTTAGCCCTATATGCAAATGATTTGCAAATTTTCCCTCATTCACCTTACCTCTTTCTTTTCATTATGTTAATTTTGATCTCAAACGCCCTAAAAACCGCAGTTTTTATGCAAATCAACCCAAATATGCAAATTTCACCCTTTAGGCTATTGTTATGCAAATTTTCGTCTAGATCGCCCTAATTACCCCGTCTAGTTCGCCCTTCATACTACTGGCGTCTCGATTCGGAAATACGCACGTATTCACCAACTTTTGGTTATCGTCTGATATGCGATCGTACTGGAGTGCTTTCTTTAAAATCAGACAGAAATGTGCCGACGCTTATATAGTGTTACTTCAATAAGCGCTCGTCCAATGGATCGATGATGCAAACGATTGTAGGTATCAACACTGTCGGGTAGTGAGTCAATGTATCGATATGATTTATTGTAATAAAAAACATCTATATAAACGTTCTTTTAAGATGCGATTGAAACTTTCAACAATAGCACAATTCGTTTCGTTATTGGTCAGAAAATAATGAATTTGTTGATTTTTCAAGAACGATTAGAAAGTTTCTTTCCCTCGATCAGTTTGTAAAACCTCGGATGGATGACATTGCTGTTTTTAAAAAGTTCACGAAAAGCTTGTTACTTCTGTCCCGCTTTTTCTTTGAATAGGAAGAACATAAATTCTTTTGGAAAACACATTGCTGTTTAAATAAAGTATTGCATCATTATATTTTTCTAATGTAGACATCATCGACTAAATCGCATTGCTATTGTGAATTAATTCTGGCAACAATCGTTCGATTTCTTGGAAAATGATATCGAACTGGTCTGTATAAAGAATAAGTATCATTCTTTTGAACCAACTCAAGAACTTATGAATTTGAATTTATGAACTTTTTGAATTTATGGATTCCAATGATTAGCTCTTTTATAAAGTCATTGCATTCCACCTAAATATCCAGGATCTTTTCGATTAAAATAAATCGAATGTAATAGATTATCAATATTATTATTCATTTTTTACTTCTTTTTTTTCACAACAGTACAACAGTTCTTTCTAATTAAGCCATTTTGGGAGTTAGCCTTTTCCTGTCTGTGGTTCAATAACATCTAAAAACTTTTGAAATAATCTCCATCCTTTAGGTATTTTGCTATTTCTCGTTCTTGCAGTATTATCAAATTGAATTAACTCAACAATATTACTATTAGGTATAATGTTCCTTGAAGTAGTACGTCACCAGTTTTATAATCCCACGACATATCAGGTACTGACCAGGTATACCAGGTATCAAGTTTATTCATTTCCTCCGAAAGTTTTCTGTAATGTTTTGCATTGGCATGTTTTCGAAGGAATGGTGTCTCCTCTCCTCAAAGACGCGCGAACACGGTTTTGTCCGAGGTGAGGGACAACAGTGCGGGGGCGATGGGTAGTGTGTCGATGTGGTGGATCGATATTGGTTTTGAAACGTTTGAAATTTTGCTTGAAATTAATTTAAAAATTTTGTTTTAACATCTTTTGGAACTAAGAGATCTATTAAGATTTTATCAAATTCACTTTCTATTTGACCTAGTTTTTCAAGAAACGGATTCTGTGGATCATTAATGAATGCAATGAATGAGAAGAAGAAAAAGGTAATTGTTCAGGTGAAAGAACTAGTAATTTTTTCGCATAATACATTATTAGGAAGAACGTCTGAATAAAGAACCAAATAATGCTGCTATTCCTGGAATTAATAAAGGCAATAAAGCCCCTCTATACTAAGTCAATGCTTGTTTATGCTTCCTAATAGATGCCGAGACATACCAATGTAATGTAAGATTTTTTTTACGTCGATTTACTTTTTGTTTTAAAGATAAATTTAAAGGTACATTTCCACGTAAAATGTTACCAATACATTCGGATACACAACGAATGAAATCGCTCGAACTTGTTCTACTAAATGATGAATTTGATTTTTCGAAAGTAATGGTAACGCTTGTAACATTTTACCATATTTTTGTAGATGAGAGCGACGATTAGACAATCTTTTCTTACTCATGGTTCGAGCCATAGTGACAAAACAGCTTCTTGAATTCGACTAATAATCGTTTTTTTGTTTTTTTTTACATGGATGATGATGATTTTATTTGTTTGTTTTTGAACTGCAAATAATCATTGGATTTTCGTCAGGAAAAATATTGGTTAGAATTCTATATTGATCAGATGTCGAAGGTTTTAAATCAATTAATAAATAACTAGATGGTTTGGATTTTGTGGCATCCTCGTAAGCTTCCATAAAAAATTTAAAATTACGTGGATAGAGTTGTCGACCTAAACTAGATATCTGATTTGCATCACAGATTGATCTAAAAATTACAATATAACTCGTATTAAACTAGCAGTACGATGTGAGGTCGATTTATGAAATAAATATTAAATAAAGATTCTGTACTAAATAAAACACCGACATATTACAAAGATATTTTGCGAAAATCATTTCAATGGATTTACTGCTTCTCCCATTAAATCATCTACAATTAATACACGAGGAATGGTGGCATCCATTTTGGGAACCCCCTCATAAAATTGAATAAATGGAAATTGACTAAACAATTTTGAAATACTCCATATACACCAAATAATTTCTTGCGGGATTTGATCAATCATTACATGACAGTTACGAAGGAATTTTCGAACAAAATAATTTTTTCCTGACCCTGAGGGACCGTTGATCATTGCTGTAAAAGGATGATGAAACTTAAAAATTTGGGAATAAACGGAAACGGACATAGACTTGTTTTCTCAACGACGCTTAGTAGCACAATAACTTAGAAACCGCATGATTCTGTTTGATATTCACCACGGATAATTTGTCGTTTGTCGAATACAGCCCGATATTGTTTAATTTCTTCACAAAATAATTTGGCAGTCTTTTGCTCGAGCAATTTTGTGTTTTGTAAGTATAGGAGCGATGGTGCTTTCATCACTACTATCCACCAATTCACAGACCATTTTTTTCAATAAATCGAATGTAATTGTTTTTCAGGCTTTGAAACTAAGTGAAAATACACGAATTTTTAAAACAACTTTTGGTTAATCAGCTTCATGTGACTGAATTAGATAACCATAATTTTTTGCTCCTAACGTACAAAAAAATTGAATATAATATCCATTATTATAATCTGCGCAATCTCATCTGTCATACAAATGAGATATGAACTAATTGGTACTTGATATTCGAAAGGTTCTTTAATATTATGAATTTAAATACACTATCAGTATCTATATACAAAACGTGTTAATTAATTTTTCTAAATAATCGCATAAATATAAACGAGCTTGTGCTGTTACAAATGTCGCAAACAACATTGTGTGATCAACCTCATCAATGTGTGACCACTGAACTTCAGCTATTGATTTGTTGAAAAAACGAATGTCATGTACTGATTTGGTTTGGTCTAGAAAGAAAGAAAAATATTTTTCGGGGGAATCAACGTATTCCGTTATGGTTTTTTCCGAACATTCTGCCAATTTTCCATAGAATGAATTTAAAAATAATTTAGCTAATTAACGCAAGGCTTCGGTTTTGACAATATCTGATTTTTCCAAACGAATGCCCTCATGAAATTCATAATCGCTAATATAACGATCATATCCGTCAATGTAGAATTTTTGAATTTTTTTCTCCCCTCCATTCAAAGCATGTTCTATTGAAACTCGCAAGTTTCGATTCCCATGATAGCCATTTCACTGCATCACCATACTTGGTTTTGCGTTGTGGAAACCTTCGTGTGGAATTAAAGCAATAGAATTTCGTTTTGAATAATTTCTGTCGAAAGAATTTTCACACATGTGGAAGCTAGTGTTAGATCATTTTGAAATGGACACAAACCTAATACATCTATTAAATATTTCCGAAATTTGAAAGAAGCTTCACTAAATAACTCCAATTCACTTTTACAATATTCAACTAATTCTTTTTCGAAATCATATTCGGTATTCAAATCAATCTGGCTTTGATACCAATGTAGAAATGCTTTTCGTGCAGCTGGTTTCATCGAATCCGGATCATAATACTTTTCGTCGGGCATTCGGCCACAATAATTAAAATTTTGGCTTTTGTTTAAAAGGTGTGGGAAAAAACCTTTACGAAATTTTGTTTCGTCCAAACCAAATGCTTTATTTAACTTACTTAAAGCCAACGGCATAAAACATGGTATCAACGATTCGTATTTTATTCATTTTCTTCAGAAACTACTTCACTTTTAGAATGTCCTCTAATTTCTGTTTCTTTTGATATTCTATCTGCAACTTTTCATATTATAAAAATATTGATTACTATGTCCTAGATGTCTCTTACTTAATTTATTTCTATATCTTGTTAAAAACACACAACAAAATTAAACAATTGCTTAAGTATAAGATTTCAGTAATTATCTCAGTGTATTTCATACTCAATAAACAGTAATAAATAAATATGTAACTATAGGAAACGTAGTATACTATAATTGGGAATAAAAATTTAAAAAGAGAACTAAAATTTAGAAACTAGCTACTATGAGAACTAATACGTAATAATGTCAAGTAAAATATCCTGGATTCTCTAAATGTCTGATAATGTTCGTAAGCTGGAATATTTAGTAATAATAAAAAAGTTGGAATTATGACAAAAATTAATGCTGAGGATTATTGAATTCGATTTTTTTTAAATTAGCTAACAAATGAATTGAATTTTTGTTTAGGTGTGAAATATTAAATGGAAACACATAATAATTTATTATATTTTTCATCATTGGGAATTCCATTCAGAAGCACATTTAAGTAAGATGGAGTGAGCCCAGGCTTTGCAAGGGTCCAAAAACTGGAATACAGATAAATATATTTAAGAAAACTTCTTTGTGACTGATTTGAAAGTAGATGTGTAGGTAATTTCATTGAATAAATCTTTAATTTTGTTTTATTATCTCCCCATATTATGTAATGTGATTTAAAAGATTTATTTTATTGTATTCAGATTAGAAATAGCGTCAGAGCTGAAGTAGATACGGCGCTATGATTCCAGTGAATCATACCATGTGGCGCTTAAGTTTTTTAGAGTTCATAGCGTCTAGTTTGAACGCATTTTTCGATGGCTGTTCGTTACAGTGAAAATGTCTTTTCTTGAATGTATGGTAATCGCCGGAAAAAGATGGATTGCAGATCCGTAAGATCATATGTCGTTAATTACAGGTATTATCGTAATTAATTATGAATGTATTAGTTATTGAATTTTAATTGTAATTTTCAATTTTATACAGATCTTTTTCGTTTATCCGATGATAAAGAGGTTTGTTAGACACAATCACGAGTTAGGCTTAGATGTCCAGGAAAGCCTAATGGCCGGTTGCACCATTGAAGTTCAGTAGCTGAACCACGTTCAAACTGCTAGATGAACGGAGATCAGTCTTAAACCTATTGCGCCAACAACGTTTTGTGATAATCTCGGTTTAAAAGCGTCGTCAACTTGAACTGCCGATTCGGCCGTTCAAGGCGCTGAACTCGGTTCAAAACCGCTGCTCGGCGTTCGGCCATTGCTGTTATTCGCTTGCGAT